>WSYH01019176.1:0-10379 GCA_036426205.1 Ascaphus truei
GGACCTCGGCAGAAAGTGGGGAAGAAAGATGACTTATTTTTTAAGGATGTGTGTTTGTATTCTTGTAGAATATTATCATTTGTATCTCTTTCAGTGCTACTTTTCAAGAAATACCTCTTAAGAGTTAGACGTCTGATGTATTTTTGCACATCTATATATGTTTGGAACTTACTCGGTTGGCTCGTTGGGGCAAAATTAAGACCCTTCTGCAGGACTGATTTTTGATGTATGTCTAAATCCTGTTTACTAAGATTGAATATACCAGCATCATTATTTACTTTGCTGATCTTTTTGCTTCCCTGTTGTCCTCCTCTACATCCTCTCTGTTTCCTTCCTTTCTTTTTATCGATCTGGATGGTGTTTGATTCATTTGTGATGGTTCTTTCTCCACACAAGGATTTTCGGATTTTTTCCGCCAAAATGTACCTCGTCCTAAAAAATATGTTTCAGGTTTTTTTGGAATCTCTGGCTTGCTAGGTACAATTTCTTTTTTTCTTTTAGTGTTAATATTTTATTCAAAGCGTTTTGGTGGATATCTTTGATAACCTGTGTCTCTTGGACCTTCCCTCTATTATGGTCCTATCCCCTATGTTGGTAATATGGTTCCCTTGGATTGAAATTACCATAACCATCTCTGGGTGGATATGGATTAAAGCCTCTATGTTGCCTAATGGGAGTATAATTGGCATATTCTCTAGGATAGTGATCATTGGGCTCAAAATGTCTATCTCTAGAGCAACTTCTTTCTCTTTTTGTTTCTGGTTTTTCCTGTTCTTTACTTGCTTCTATTTTAACCTCTGTGTTCTTTTTAATTTTATTCATGTCTTTCCAGTTACGATATGTGTTTGTCTCATAATCTCTTTTATCTCTGGCAAATTTTCTCTTTTTAGTTGCCATAATAACCTCTTCTGCTATTTCTAACTTTGTCTCAATTTCTTTGACACAAAATGTATAGCCCTCTGATTCTGTATATGGTTCTAAAGTGAGTTCAATCTCTGTGACCTTTTCATCAATTTATTGCAGTTTACAGCCTCTATGCTGTAGTAATAGCTCCATAAGTTTGCATGAACAGTTGTCCAAGATCTTATTCCAATGATTAATAAAATCATCGTCAAGTTCAATAGTAGGAGCTTTTAAAAGTTTTAGACCTCTTGGAATTCTCTTCACCTCTATATATTGTTCCAAAGTAGACAAATTCCAAAACTATTTTATCTCCTCTTTCTTTTTTTTTCAACTTTATATTTTATTCAAGTTTCAGACATACAGTAGGAATAAAACATAGTGTATCGTGGGTTGACTTATTTACTATATGTACTGCCACCTCAATTCACAAATAAACACACTTCACAAAGACTCAGGGGGGGGACACATTAGGAGAGAGGAGGGGGGATGGGGAAGGGGGAACCCCTCTTCCACAGTTACTGGTTCTGCTGTGAGCCGCTGCCTTTCCAGACCCTTCAAGCTCCTCCCACGACTTTTCTGACTACTTGATCCGGGGCCTCCGTTGTCCCTATCAGTCATGCCCGTCCTTGTGCTATGCTTACTGCCATTCGTTGAAGGAGAACTCACCTTCCACTATCACAGCCAGATGGTGGCATTGCTCACCCCCATGATGTCAGTTTGCGCCAGCCACAGAAACCAGACTTTTTGAAATTTTGAGCCAGTGTCATTGACCAAACTTGTCAATTTCTCCATCTGGCAGACAAACCAAATTCTGTTTCGAATCTTATCTATTGATGGAATCGTGTTTTGTTTCCACAATGCCGCTGTCTCGCACCTCATCGCTGTCGCAAAATGTGCGACTAGTTTATTTCCTTCTCTCGACAGGCCCTCCAGTGGTTTATTTAATAGAAATAACCAGGGATCCAGAGGAATTTCGAGGCCCAAAATCCTCTTTAGCCAATCCTGTATTTGTTCCCAGATTGGGCGCAATCGAGGGCAAGACCACAGCATGTGCAACATGTCCCCAGGCTCTCCACATTGTCTAGGGCACAAGGGGGAGTAAGCTGGTACAAATTTAGATAACCTAACTGGGGTGAGGTACCACCTCATTAAAACTTTATATGAGTTCTCCTTCAATGTCGTGCAGATCGAGGTTCTCACTACTGCTTCAATGATTTCTGACCAGTCCTCGTCCTCTAATGTTTCTCCCAGATCTCTCTCCCAGTGTGTCATGTAGTCAAGTCTCTGTCTGCTGCCCTCTCCAGGATCGATCACTTCCTTATACAATCTAGAGATAAGTCCCCGTGGTGCGTGCCCACATGCACAGAGCGTTTCAAAATTAGTCACTTTAGGACGGTTAGTGTGTTTGGTATAAAATGTCCGGAACTGGAGGTATCTAAAAAATTCTGTGTTCGGAATGCCTTTATCTGACTGAATCTGCGTGAATATCTTAATAGTGATTCTGCCTTCCAGATCCTTCAACCTAACGTACCCACTCTGTTTCCAGAGTAAAAAGTGTCCCTCGTCCATCCCTGGAGCAAAGTCAGGGTTTCCAAATAGTGGGATCATCAGTGAGCTCCTCGTGGTCAGTGCGCATTTAAATATTTGGTGGCTTCCTAGACTGCAAATGAGTTGATCATTGAGGACAGCGGTCTCGAGATCTGCTTTAATCTAGTTTTTGGGTACCAAATCAGATTCTGAATTTCTAGTGGGGCACATATTTTGCTTTCCAGCTCCACCCACATACGTAGTTTCGGGTCTGTGTGCCAGTGAATTATTTGGGTCAATTGTGCCGCTCTATAGTATGAGAACAAGCAAGGTACCGCCAGTCCGCCTGCGGTTTTGGGCCTCACTAATGTTTTACTGGTATCCTAGCTTTTTTGTTTTTCCAAATAAATTTAAAGATCTGAGCCTGCATGTTTCTGAAGTCTGCCCTCTCTATAGGTATGGGGAGTGTCTGAAAAAGATATAGTTATTGATATATCTGGGGAGAAGGTTCATCTTTACGCTATAAATTCTTCCAATCCAGGAGATACCATATGTCGCCCACTCCTTCAGCTCCTTTCTCAAAGATTGCAAGAGTTTAGGGTAATTTGCCTTATATAACAACTTGACCTCCTTTGTGAGATTAACTCCTAGGTATTTAATCGATTTGGATTGCCAGTTCAGATTAAAGTTAATCTCTATTAGTTTTTCTGTGTCTTTTGGAAGATTTAGATTCAGGGCCTCCGATTTTGCTTGGTTTATTTTAAACCCTGAGATCGTATTAAATTTTTCCAGGAGGTCAAAGAGGTTGGGTAGAGAGACCAGGGGTCTAGACAGTGTCAATATAACATCATCCGCATATAATGCGGTCTTGTACTCCTGAGAGCGAATTTGAATTCCTGTGATATCTTTATTACTCCGAATGTGAGCTGCTAGTGGTTCCATGTAAAGGGCAAACAACAAGGGCGAAATTGGGCAGCCCTGTCTTGTACCACTTTTAATTTTCAGCGAGCCTGACGGGAACCCCTGATGGATTACCCGCGCTGTCGGATTAGTGTACAGCGCTTTGATTGCCCAAGATACGTGTCCCCCATTCCAAACGCTGCAAGCGTGGCATCCAGGTAGGGCCAGTCAATTCTATCAAAGGCTTTTTCTGCATCTAAGCTTAATATGATGCCCGGGATCTTATTGGCATTAATATATTCAATGGTATCTACTAATCTTCTAGTATTATCGGCCGCTTGCCTACCTGTGATAAACCCAACTTGATCCGGGTGAATCAGCCTAGGAAGAATTGAACTCAATCTGTTGGCCATTAATTTGGAGTAAATTTTAATATCTGAGCTAATTAATGAGATCTGCCTATAGCTTGGACAATTGGTGGGGTCTTTGCCCTGTTTATGAATCACTAAGATGGACGCCTGCAGCATCATGTCTGAAAAGGACCCCCCTGCTAGGATATGGTTAAACATCCTTAATAAGTGCGGGGACAGTATCCCAATATATTTTTTATAATATCGATTCGAAAAACCGTCTGGGCACGGAGCTTTTGCAGGTTTAAGATTTGTAACCACCTCTAGTAGTTCCTCCGCTGTGAACTCTTTTCCTAGAAACTCTCGCCCCGACCTTGTTATCTTTGGCAAACCCGAGTCAGCTAAAAAAAATTATAGTGCTTTACTCGCTTTGTCGTTATGCCTCACCTTCTGCCCATCATACAATCTTTCATAATATGCTCTAAACTCTTCAACTTTGTGTTTGGTGTTATCCGTCGCTTCTCTCATTCTTGTTTTAATCGAATGTATTGTGTAGTTGTGATGTTTATTGCGAAGTAAGGAGTAGGTTAAGTTCTATTCTTACATCCCTCAACTCCTTTAATGTCTCCTCTCTACCAGTTCGGGTATGCAGTATAGAGAGTTCGTGGAGCTTCTCTCTCAGCTGGTTGGTTTTAGCCTCCCTAGCTTTTTTCTTGCCTGCTGCTATGTTGATCCGAGCCCCTCGCATTGTGGCCATGTGAGCCTCCTAGAGAGTAACATGGGATTCCGCACTGCCTGTGTTTGCCACGAAAAATTGTGCAATCTCCTCCTTAATTTTTTGTGCTACCTCTGGGGTTTTAAGTAAGGATTCATTGAGTTTCCAATTTGCTCCCGGGCTGGCCAGTTTAATTTCAGAGCACCTCAACTCAATTGGTGCATGATCTGACCATGAAATATCATGGATTCCTGTGTAGGAGATCTGGGGAACCAGTCTATTGGATACAAAAAAGTAATCGATCCTACTGTAACTGTCGTGTGGGTTTGAGTAGAATGTGTAACCTCGTTCTCCAGGGTGCAGTTCCCTCCATATATCTACCAATAGATTATCCCTAAGTCCCTGTCGAAGTGCTGTAGACCTGTCTCTATTGCCCTGGTGAGTTCTATCCAGATTCAGGTCCAACCTTTTGTTAAAGTCTTCCGTGAGCACTATGCTTCCTTCTGCCACCTTATTCAACAGTGCAAAAAAAGAACGGAAGAACTGTGGGTCATTCTCACAGGGGGCGTAGACTGATGCAAGGGTTAACTTACAGCTATGCACCTGCCCTGTCAGGATAATAAATCTTCCTTCCACATCCCTTTTGATTTTATCTATTTGAAATGGGAAGCTGTTGTGGAACATTATCGCAACCCCTTTTCTTTTCTCCTTAGCGGATGCAAGATAGAACTGGCGGAAGTGGCTATCCAAGAACCTAGAGTTATTTCTGACGCTAAAATGAGTTTCCTGTATAAACAGCACATCCGTTTTTTTCCTCTTGTACTCTGCAAAGGCTATTCTCCTTTTCTGTGGACTATTGAAGCCCTTCACATTCTGTGACACCCAATTTACAGCCATTGTCTGGTTTGTGTGAGCTTGCTTACCCTACGCTGTTTTCTTTGCATGTGTATCCACAAGGTCTGCAGACGGTGCACCTCCTCTCCCTCTTCCTTGAACCAAGCCAGGGGGCGGTATGAATGGGGGGTTAGGACAGAAGGGGAGGGGACACTCACAGAGACAGGCAAGGAAAACAAGACAACATGATTTGCAACTAACAAAACAAACAACAACTGTGTTGAGCTCTCTTCAATCCGTCCGGATCTGAGCTCCTGTGCCTGGGGACACCAAGCCCTTTCCCAAGACCCTCTTGTCCAGGACCAAGGGCACCGACTCCCTCGGAGTCCCACATTCCCCGGTACTTCCCCCACTGACCCGATGATCTAGGTCCCGTGGGGCCATGGCACATGCCTACTGCCAGGGTGGCTGGGCTCCCGCCCCCCTCCCGGCGCTCCCATCCATTATCCTATCTAAAACAAAAATCACAACTTTTAACTATATATGTGATAACACCCAACTATCCCAATTTGCTATGTGTCTGATTCTCACCTATGACCTATTCTAACTACCTCTTTTGTCTTGTATAACTATTAAGCCCCAAATATGCTCCCTCCTCCCCACCTTTCTATCCTATTAAATCTCCTAAACTCTGCTGCTCCATATGCTTGCAGCTCCCTTTCCTTTACCTATTCTGCTCACCCCCCTCCCCCTTACTATCTGTCCCAATCCTCTGCAGCAGCTCCTCATTCTGCTCCTGCCCGCAACCTACTCCCATTGACCCGCTCTCACCTCCCTCCCTGTCCAGCGATAGCGTCTCTGCTTCCTTTGTGCTGCATCCGCCTCTTCTCTCCCCCCCTCGTGTACCATCCCTGCAGGGCTCTCGGCAGCGAAATTCGCGTACCCCTGCCTCAAGCCTGCCCTCCCTCCTCCCTGAGTGCCGGGAGCGACTTCCGCCTACGTCATCATGGCGCGACCTTCCTTCATCCCTGACATCACTTCCGGCCCTGACGTCACTTCCTCCCGCTGCCGCCCAGGGTGAGTCGTGCCGCCTCTCTCCTCCTCTCCTCAGTTGGTTCCTCCTCCAGTCACTCCTCCTCCGATGGAGCTCGACCACAGTTAGTTTGCGCTCTTTTGCTCACCGCCATTTTTGCCCGCGTAGTTTTCCCGCTTCTGCACCAGCCATCCTCAGTTTGTTCCTTTGGCCGCCATCTTCCCTCCATAATAGCAGCATCAAATAGGGCACCAATTTTCCATCATTGATCGTGCGGGGCCTGCTTCAGCGCTTACAGGTAGTTAGCTTGCCATATCCATCTACTTGGAACCGTGGGAACTCTGCAACTTTTATAACTTGTTTATTTATGTTAATAACGAAATAACCAAAGCACCTTTATTGAAACTTGAAACTTTCCCTTTAAGAACTTTCCAGCAGTTGCGATGTGGGCGCACGGAGTCCTTTAAAGGGGTAATAGCGTGTGACAGACATGCAACCCGTCTGGCCTCATGATTTATTTTTATCTGTTCTTTTCTCCGCTGTGCTGCTGACCCTTTTCCATACTGCTTCCAGTGCTGGGCGCTTCTCAGGCTGCTAGGGTAGTGTTTCCTTCACTCCGAGTTTCAACAAGAACTCGACTCCCTCCTCCAAATGCCTCAGGGTATGAGCTCTGCCCTCTTTAATCACAAGTAATCCAAACAGGAAGACCCAACGGTACTTTATTCCCTTTTCCCTCAGGATCTTAGTCAGGGGCTGGAGGGACCGACATTTATTTAGCGTAGTGGGGGAGATGTCCTGAAACACAGACAGGCGCATGCCCTCAAATTGTATGTTAGAGGAAGCCCGCGTAATTTTGCACAGTTCGTCCTTAATTTTAAAGTAATGTATTCTCAGGATCACGTCCCTTGGGGGGTTGCTGGGAAGGGGCTTGGACCTCAGGGCACGATGACATCGGTCAAGCTGGGGATCCTCTGGGGATTTGTCCGGCAGCAGGGACTCCATCCACCTACCCACAAACTCCTCAACATCCAGGATCTCTTCAGGTATGCATCTTAATCGAAATAGAAAAAATAGACAAGTGCGCACAAGAATATAAACTTAATAAAAAGTGTTAATAGTGATATTAATTATAAATCAAAAACACCCCACCATGTGAGAAAGGTAAATAAATGTATACCAATGTAGATAAGCGTCTGCTGCTGTGCACAAGGGTAGCCCAAGAGCCTAGAATCTAATAACAAAAAAACAAACAAAGCGCACAACACTCATCGTTAAAAATTGTAATAAACTGTGTTTATATATAAGGTGTTTCAAGGTTATGCGTACATCGAGGTTGATTTAATCAAGCATAGCTCCACAAAGTGGCAGTTACCAACGGCTGCAACCAGGAACCGACGAGACTTCTTTCCCCTTTCCACACACGCAGGTAGGTAAAATACCGGATACTGTACTGCACCGACACACTTTATTCGAGCAAATACCCGGTATGTACCTGGCAGATACCTGGAATGCGCCGCTCCTCACCTCTGACAAGCCCCGTTGCATTTGCCTTCCCAGCCTGGGTTCATGCCTGGCTGACGGGCGGCTGATCTGTTAAATGATAATGATTAGGATTTAATAGGCTGCAATGCTTCGCGTGTCTACCAGATGGCATAAATTCATGAATTGTAATGCAGTATATATATATGTACTGTGCAGTATTGCAGCCAGCGGGAATAAAATGCTTCAATCCCTGCCGGAAAATAACTCAATGCACTCGGGCAGAAAACAGTCACAAACCTCAATACACCCGGGTATACCCGAATTCGTGGGACTAGCCGAGCTCGAATAAAGTGTGTCGCCAGTGTAGTTGATGACTCTGCTACAGTCTCAATGTCCTCTATATGGCGTCAATACGCTTAGTGGATCCTGGGGAGTAGTTGTCCTTTGCTCGCAGGTTGTGCACAGGTTCCCCTGCAGACCTCACTGCATTTCCAGATCAGTCAAGCAGCGTGGCGGCGTGATCCCGCGGTCCCGTCTGTGGC
Source organism: Ascaphus truei (assembly GCA_036426205.1). Taxonomy (NCBI): domain Eukaryota; kingdom Metazoa; phylum Chordata; class Amphibia; order Anura; family Ascaphidae; genus Ascaphus; species Ascaphus truei. The sequence goes on from WSYH01019176.1 coordinate 8,287, forward strand.
GTCAGAGCGCCAGGTCTGCTGTGAGTTGCGGCGCAGCCCGTCCTGCTTCAGACCTCACTTGGCAACCACAGAGACAGGCAACATCACAACACATGCGCAGAAGAATGGAAATCAACTCGGTGTTCAGCAAACCGTTTGACCTCACAAAAAATAAAATACACCTTGGAATATAGATATTAAAAATATATAGGTTGAATGTATCTCTCCAACGCGTTTCATAGCTCAAAGGCCACTTCTTCAGGGAATAAAACACATGATCACTGGATCAGAGTTTATACCATTCAAAACCATATGATTGGTTAACAACTCAATAGTAGCAACGAATCACTATACACTATGCTAATGCGCTGTATTACCTGTACTGAGTATCTGTGGGATACTACAGTTGGGAGCAGTTCCTCTCTGCTCCTTGTCGCCTCTGGCTTAATCCAGTGGTTTGCTGCACACGTCCTTGGGGTACTGCGACCCACTAGCTGTTCCACTTACTCCTCTGCTGCCGTCCAGTGCAGTTCTCTGTCTGCAGGTATCTTAGCGGTCACGTGATGCACCTCCAAGCGGCGCTGCTGGCTTCATGTCTCAGCGTCTTACGTCTGCATCCTCCACCTTACGTCTCTTACTCCAGCTATCCCCCGTCGATCGTGTGGTATCCACAATGTTAGGAGTGTTGGCGCCAACAAAAAGATTTGAATAGATGTGTCCTCTTGCTCACACATACACCACTTCTTTGGCTGGTTGAAGGTTTCAAGTGTTTGTATGGTTAACCCTACACGCTTCTCCCATCAAGGGCTACGTCAGGGGTTGTATTTCTCTATGTCTAAATGACTCTCTTTATAGGTGCCAATTCCTGTACCCGCCCATGTTTTAACAGGCTAACGATGATTAATTAGCCTGATTGATAAACACAGTGCACACACATCATACATTGTAATTTGTCCAAAATAAGCATGATGGCTATAAACTGCAGTGTAATCAAAAAGATTTATAGTAAAAGTGTTGTTAATACCCTAAATGGAGTCTCAAAAGTTATCCCTTTATAAATTGGGGTTTGTTGAGGTTTATTTAAGGGAAACCAAATAAAAACCAAGTATAAATACTATTATGTATATGGAACTCATTTTTAGCATTTTAATTTAAAAATAGAGGGTAATTTCAGATAGAGTGAAAAGGTTTTCATTGTTTAGAATAATGATTTCATATCGTAATTTACATTGATCTTTCTTGAAGGAACAGAACAGGAAAAGAAAGGAGAAACAAGGAGAAAGGGGAAAAAACATATTATAAAAAGGATGCATGGTGTATATTTGATTCCCAAGATAATTGTGCATTGTAGGGTAATTATAGGATTCAAATATTTTTGTTGGCGCCAACACTCCTAACATTGTGGATACCACATGAACGACGGGGGATATCTGGAGTAAGAGACGTGAGGTGGAGGATGCAGACGTAAGACGCAAGACGCTGAGACACGAAGCCACCAGAGCCGTTTGGAGGCGAATCACGTGACCGCTAAGATACCTGCGGACAGAGAACTGCACTGGACGGCAGCAGAGGAGGAAGTGGAACAGCTAGTGGGTCGCAGTACCCCAAGGACGTGTGCAGCAAACCACTCGATTAAGACAGAGGCGACAAGGAGCAATGAGGAACTGCTCCCACCTGTAGTATCCCACAGATACTCAGTACAGGTAACGGCAGCCTGCACCTGGTGAGTGGAGTCAAAATATCTCTCCGCTGAGAGATCAAATACAACTGTGAAAAATTCCAAGTTTTGTGTGAAGAGCCAGGAACGCTCCAGGTGAAGGGAAAATACCTGTACATACTTAACCTGTGCATGCACATTAAACCCATTCTTTCACTTTTTGAGAGCTGCAAATAGTGTGCAAGATATCTCTTTAAGGGATCTGTGTTTCCACTGCTCTCTTAACCCTTCCTTCTTACCCAGCCATATATACAGTACTATAAGTACGGTAATACAAAGATTGACTATTCTTACCACCACTCACACCAACTTATCTTTAATTCTAGCATTTTTATAGCGTGCCCTAAACAAAGAAGTTTAGAATTACTACCTTTTTCATTAACCAATTTGACTGCTA
>WSYH01019177.1:0-10377 GCA_036426205.1 Ascaphus truei
AACAGGATTTCTTGAAAAGCCAGGGACAGCATGATAGCCAAACGAAGCAGGAGCACTCTACTACTGCTACTGCTTCCTTTGGCTATTATGCTGTCCCTGGCTTTTCAAGAAACCCTGTTTTTACCAGCAAGTAATCTTTGAGGCCCCCATCTTTTCTAAGGAGCTGCGCTTTCCACCAACCTGCCTTACAGGTGATTTTTGAAGTTAGCTTGCGTTACAAGATCTGAGACAGCGCGAGTTGGTCGTCTGGTACGGCGCAACTCAGTGACGTCAGAGTATCGCCTAGTAGCGCTGCGGAGCCATAGCTCACATAGTGAGCCAGCAGTGTGGGGTTACTTTGTTCCGTCGGATTGCCACATGGACTGGCGCATCATCCGATATCCATACCCATGAGTCAACTACCGAACAGGCGTGTTCCAGGACGGAGTACTTACATCTGAGCTCTGTTCATCTTGATACAAGAACCTCTGCAGCGATCGGAGTGGGAATCCATGAGAGCAGCTGATATACATCGAGTGGATTCATTTAAACATCTGAGCGGTAACATGTACCCTAAACATGCCCTGACAAACTAATTGATTTTTTTCTGTAGGGGCATATTATACCACTTTACTTTGTTTTATTATAATTACTGTATACATTTTTACACTGAGAGGTCATGCGCTGTCTTCTTTTCTTTATATGTTTTCTTTATGGTGTTGAGCTATCAACTTTGACGAGCAGCAGGCCTTCTCATCTTACAAGGTGGAATAACACAAGTTTTTATTCATCTTTGGGTGCACTAATCATGGTTAATTCTCTGTGTGTTTTTATGAATTACCCTTCATTATTTTGTATATACACTAGTCATTTATATCACTTAATTATTTCACAATTTGTTGCGCAGTTACAGGCTGTCCTCGTTATCCAACGGAATCTGTTCTGGAAGTAGCGCTGGATAGTGACACCGTTGTAAAGTGAGCCTCATGTTAATCAGTGGCGGTGAGTGTTGGATAACGCATTCAGGCATCGAAAAATAGCCCATAGGATTGCATTGTAAAGCGCTGGATATGCCATTCGTTGTAAAGTGAAACATTGGATAGCGAGGACTGCCTGCATTTATTTTTTTCATATCAGGCTGACTGCATAGATATTTATACATACAGTACAACACCCTATGAACCATACTTTAATAAAGTATAAACCTTGGGGAACCTGATGTATGTGTGGGAAATTAGTTTGGGATATCTGGGCTCGAAAACCAGGAGTCTGGGGGACATGGTGCATATCCAATGTGATTCACCCCGTGAACCCACAAATAGTGCCTGCACGCCAGGGAGAATCAGAGAACTACCAGTAGCTGGGCCTTCCGAACTCCTGCAAACAAAAGAAATACATATTCACCCAAATATCCCGCCTAAAACTTACACTCCCAAAATCTCATGTCTCTACAACACAGGGAACCCCAAAAGCCCCTAAACAGGTCAGGTTTTTGCTATACCTTACATGGGACTTCCATAGCCCACCCCGTCCTTATGTACAGACGTTTACCCACAAAGCCTAACCTGTTTGTGGGGAGCCGTACCGGTACCTGGGGTACCCCCTAAACCAGGGTCCCCCTTTTCTAAGTATACTAGAACACATTTCACCATGGCTCACTTTCCTTCCCGGGCTGTGCTGAAGCAGGGTACCCTAGTGGTGAGTCACGGTTACGCTTTTAAGGGGAGATATTGATGGGGCCAATGTGCACACATGTATCCGCAAATCATGCCTGATTGTTGGATACATTTACCTGGGAACCGGAAACTTTGGTCCCCGACCCTGTATGCACATTCTGGCAACCGTTTCCCTGCAAAATCCCCCTTAAAACTCATGCATACAACAGAAGACAGGGGTGCCCAATGCTACATCAAATTGACAAAACATATATGGTAATGAGTATAAAGTTTAAATACTTGAATAATAATAGTAATTACTTGGTTGTTAAGTTAAACCCTTTGGCCAAAGCGTCATAAGTCTGCATACCAAACGTCAAGGTAAACCAAAAATGCAGGTCCTAACACTAAAACTGTGAACCCTTCCTGTTACCTCTGTATGAGGGGAAGGAACTGCAGTGAGTCCTGTCCATTCAGCAATTTGCAAGTTCCTTCCCCTCATACAGAGGTAACAGGAAGGGTTCACAGTTTTAGGTTAGGACCTGCATTTTTGGTTTACCTTGACCCATTTACCCAGCGTTTGTTGAATATTCTATTATATTCTTTGCTGAGTTTTTCTGTTACAAAGCTAATAAACATTATTATTATACATTATAAAAGAACCATGGTGTACATGGCATATAAAGTGGTTTAATGCTGAGCTATCATTTTAGAACGATTTTTATATATTTTGCTATGTGGTTCCAAATAAATATAGATTAATGTTAAGTATTCCTTAATTTATAAACCGATTAAGCATAAATAAAATGATGTCTCACGCCACCTACTGTACATACAATAAATCAAAGATTATAGAATAATTACACAGCTGTGGGAGAGCTAACACTATTTGTCATTTTAAGGTTAATTGAGAATGTAATGATTTAAAAATGAAATATTACCTAATTGCAGTGTAACTTGCTTGTTAGAGATTATTAGAAGTATCATTAATATAAAATGAACGTGCAGGAATACTTACTACTATTTTCTTATTTAGACATTTATTTTTTTAAAGAAAAGGACTTAGTCTTGAAAAGTAACCTTAATAAAGACAAGCGGAGTTATAAGAAGCGGTTATATGGAGAGATAGGAGGAGTTATAGGGAGAGGTTATATGGAGAGATAGGAGGAGTTATAGGGAGCAGTTATATGGAGAGATAGGAGCAGTTATAGGGAGAGGTTATATGGAGAGATAGGAGAAGTTATAGGGAGAGGTTATATGGAGAGATAGGAGAAGTTATAGGGAGAGGTTATATGGAGAGATAGGAGGAGTTATAGGGAGAGGTTATAGGGAGAGATAGGAGGAGTTATAGGGAGCAGTTATATGGAGAGATAGGAGCAGTTATAGGGAGAGGTTATATGGAGAGCTAGGAGGAGTTATAGGGAGAGGTTATATGGAGAGATAGGAGGAACTCTTTTTATTGAAAAAAAATTCCAACATTACATTCCATAGAAAAACATTTAAAACAAAAAAAAAAAAAAAAAAAACTGCTCATTATGTAACATTATGTACAAACTTATGTTATATCAATATTAACTCAGCGTGTGTGCCAACCTTTCTCCTCAACAGCAACTTCACATTCCTTTTATACACATGTAAGCTGAGGACCAATCGGGTGCGAGACTCTGTATAGAGGAACCGGATGCGTGTGGGCGGTGGGTCAGAGCAGAGAGGGAGGTGAAGGAGGAGGTTGGCGGAACCTCGTGTGCGCGAGCGGAGGGTCAGTGACCCGTCCGCTTAGGTGAAAGGTATTCCCCTGGCCCGAGGAGTATTCCCCTGTCATCGTAGGGTGCTGTTTTGTAAGGATGGCCCTAGTTGGTAGGGACATTTCCCATTAGTGTGGTTTAGTTGCGGAGCTGCGGAGCTGCGGCCGCCATCTTGGATTGGATACAGACGGCGCTGCAGCAAGGGGTGACGGCGAAAGGCTGGAGCAACGCTAGGACCCTGCGTGGAGTGTGACGGTCATCGCAGTGACCGGAAGGTATCATTGTCTACAAGTGCACCTACACCGGTCACCAGGCGCTGATCCCGCCTCCCACTAACTAATTGGGCCACCCGTGCAAATCCTATGGTACCATACCTATACTGGTTATAAGACATACTCCTAGGGAGAGTGGCAGAGCCACCTGTGTATAGGACATTATCCCTAATAAGGTGTGGCCGAGCCACGGTGTAGGTGTGAGATGTTGATATATATATATAAATATACTCTGTGATTCTGTTGTTCTCTATGCTTAATACATAAAAGGTTGCTGTTGCACAATGCTATGGTTATGTTCTTGCTCAGGGTATAATCTCTATCATGGGGATCCTGGGCGAGTGGAGGCGCTGCACCGTGATAAGTAATGGTATGACCCCAGGCTCCCAAATAGCGGAGGCTCAGAGCTCCTGAAGCCACAGGTAATTGCATCACCGTAGTTCCTTAGTGTAGGTATTCACAAACAGGGCTACATTTGGAGGCGCTGCTGAGATCTTAGACCTGGGGTGCCCCCTCACTTTTTTTTGTCTCTATTGTGCAACAAACCCACATCATGTCGGTGCCCTCGGCGCTCGAGGTGCGCAAGTGGGCCCAACGGCGCGGGATTCCCTTGAACCGTGTTTTCGCGCTGGGCCATGTCCCCGCCACGATCTCGTTAGGCACAGTGACCGAGCAGGTCCGAAAGCTCCCGCTCCTGGACAATGCCCAAGTACAAGACCATTTCTATGACCACGACCAGACCTGGCGCCGGATCTTGTATGCCACTGAACAAGATATATGCCCCGAGGCCTTGCCCCGTATACTGCTGCTGCCCGAGGCCCCGGGGGTGCGCTGCCCCCTAGTCCAGGCGGACACCCCTGCGCCCCTGGCCACGTCCACCCCCCGGAGAGAGTATACCCCCGCTGTTGGCGCCGCGACGGGAGGCCCCGACCACTCCCCTGACCGTGGCCTGCACCCTCGCTGGCCCGCCGCCCTGAGCCTAGGCTCCTCATCTACCCCGTCCGGCCTGCGGGCTGGCCTCAACCGACTTAGCCTATCAAGATTGGACGCTCACCCCGCCGTCGGGGATAGCTTACCGGGAGACACCTCTTTTCCCGCCATAGCCGCCGCTATCCACAATACCACCCAGTCGCTCCAGTACAGGAAGTTAAAGGCCTTCTCCGGTGAGAAACCCACGCCCCAAGGGGAAGTAGGGATAGAGGACTGGTTGGATCATACCGAACAGGTACTGCCTGAATGGACCTGCACGGACGCGGTCCGCAGACAGCGCATCGTCGAGTGCTTACGGCCCCCCGCGTCCCACATGGTGCACTACTACCGCGATGACAAACCGGAAGCTGATGCGGCGGATCTCATCTACTGCCTAACCAAGGCGTATGGAGCTCCGGTGGACATGTACACTTTGATGTCAAAATTTCATGCGTTAGCCCAGAAGGAAGGGGAAATGGTATCCGATTTTCTCAGGCGACTACACCTGGATCTCTGGAATATGGTGAGGAAAGGCGTGTTGCCAAGGAAAGAAGCCAACGGACTACGTACCACTCAGTTGCTGAGGGGGCTCCTACCCCTACACCCCGTGTCGGTGCGGGTCAGTAGCTGCATAACGCCCGGACAAGCCCTGTCGTTTCACGACTTAATGGATCGGGTCCAAGCGCACGAGATGGTGTTGTTAGGGCGTGACTTAGCCACCGGGAAGAAGCCACCGGCCGGGGGTAAAGAAGCCAAGAAAGTGGACCCAAAGCCCGACGTGCCCGAACCTGGGGATCCCGATCCCGAGGATGTCCCTACCCCAGTGACACCCAGACCTCGTCCCCCGACTGGGCGAAGTCCCCCAACCAGGAGAGACGAGGCTTACCTCAGCCAAATGCAGTGTTACGCATGTGGAAAGATGGGGCATTTACGGGCCCACTGCCCCACCTCACGGAGGGCGTCGTCCCGACCGGCACAATCAATGCCGTGCCAACCCCTGGAGGATGAAAAGGCGTTACCGCCCTCTCAGAGCCCCCGAATTGGCCCCGCCTCCATTATTCGCGTAGTTATCGAAGGCATCTACGCCGCCGCATTGTTGGATACGGGTTCTCAAGTAACCATCGTATACCGGCCCTTCTACGACCAACATCTCCACCAACTACCGTTGTTATCTGCGGATGCCCTGCGACTACGGGGATTGAGTCATGAAGATTACCCCATAGACGGAGTAGTAAAGGTGCAGTTAGATATTCTCCAGCTGAATACTGGTAAACATCACCCCATGGAAGTGGAGGCCTTAGTGTGCCCCGAACCTCAGGACCACCCCAGCGCCCCAATCATCTTGGGGACCAACGCTGACATTGTGCGCGCGGTGTTCCGCCAGTTTTTGCAAGAAGCGGGAGAAGCCCCACTGCTGGCCTTAGCGGCCTGTCCCGCCCTCCAAGAGGTCTGCGGTAGAATTGCCGCTGAAGAAGAGTATGGCGTCCTTTACAGTCAAGAATGGGGACTGACTCAAATTCCCCCGGGGGAAAGACGAATGATGGTCGCCGCTTGCCACTACCCCCGACGACGGTTGGAGGATCAACTCTTCACCGTGGAAAGTGTGGCCCAGGACGAACAACGTTTGGGATACAAAGTACTAGCCTCTGTCAAGGAATGGCCCGGGAAGATTCCGAGGCGCACCTGGGTGTACGTGCAGAATATATCCCCGTACCCCATGACTATCGACAGGCGGCAGACGCTGGGAAGGATATACCCTGTAACTCCCGAGGAGAAGGTTTCGACGGGACCATCTAGGTGTCCACCTACTACCGTCGAGTCAGTGTTGGAATTTGACTTCGGCGACTCGCCACTCCCGGATGTATGGAGGAAGAGGCTGCAGAACGAGCTACACGACCGAAGGAGTGTGTTCTCCACTGGTGATATGGACGTGGGTTGCAGTCGCAGCGCCCACCATACCATCCGAATGAGCGACGCTACCCCCTTCCGGGAGCGCTCCCGCCGGCTTGCCCCCAGGGATGTTGACGAAGTAAGGAGATTACTCGACGAGATGAAAACGGCTGGCATCGTGCAGGAATCTCGGAGCCCTTACGCCTCACCCATTGTGGTAGTCCGCAAGAAGAACGGGACGGTCCGTCTATGTGTGGATTACAGAACTCTGAATACCCGTACTATTCCCGATCAGTACACACTGCCCCGAATCGAGGACATCCTGAACGCTCTGACGGGAAGCAAATGGTTCAGTGTGCTCGACCTCAGGTCCGGATATTATCAAGTGCCCATGGGCCAGGAAGACCAAGAAAAAACGGCTTTCATCTGTCCATTAGGGTTTTACCAATTTACCCGCATGCCGCAAGGGATCTGCGGTGCCCCGGCCACGTTCCAGAGACTAATGGAAAAAACCCTCGGAGACCTTAACCCGCGAGAGTGCTTAGTGTACCTGGACGACATTATCGTGTTCGGGCGGACTCTAGAGGAGCACTCCAAGAGACTGATGAAGGTGCTGGATAGACTTCAGGGGGAGGGTCTAAAACTGTCGCTGGACAAATGCAAATTCTGTCGGTCCTCTGTGACGTATGTGGGTCATATTGTATCAGCTGATGGGGTATCCACCGACCCAGGGAAGATAGAGGCGGTGGTGAATTGGCCTAGACCTCAAAATGTTCAAGAGTTGCGGTCCTTCTTGGGGTTTTGTGGCTATTATCGGCGGTTCGTAGAGAGCTATTCCAGCAAGGCCAAGCGACTGAATGATCTTCTAAAGGTGTATCCGGGAGAAACCGGGAGAAAAGGAATCTCGGCGCAGACACCCTTTGGGAAGACATGGACTCCAGAATGTGAACAGGCCTTCAAGAACTTAAAGGCCAGCCTCACTCAGGCTCCCGTCTTGGCCTACGCGGACCCCGACAGAGACTATGTCCTACATGTCGATGCTAGCCTTAGCGGATTAGGAGCGGTTTTGCATCAGAAGTATGAGACCGGGCTGCGTCCGGTGGCCTATGCGAGCCGAAGCTTAACCCCTAGCGAGCAGAATTACCCGGTCCATAAACTGGAATTTTTGGCGCTAAAATGGGCTGTGGTGGATAAGCTGCATGACTACCTATATGGGGTACAGTTCGAAGTACGCACGGACAACAATCCCATGACCTATATCAATACATCTGCCAAATTGGACGCCACAGGACATCGTTGGTTAGCTGCTCTAGCCAATTACAGGTTCAACCTTAAATACAAACCCGGACCCACCAACATAGGTGCCGACGCCCTGTCTCGTCGACCTGGTCTTCAATCCACCCCTGATGAGGAAGTTTGGGAAGAGATACCGGGTCCCGGGATTCGTGCCCTCTGCTCCATGGCTGCGGTAGTCGACGACCACGTGGCATTCTCGGAATTACGGGTTGTTGACTCGTTGGGATGTCATTCGCGGGCTATTCCTCGGGCCTATCGGGGTCGAGAAGGGATGAATATCACTGACGATAATATCATCTCGTGGAGGGATCTAGTGCATTATCAAACACAAGACCCCATAGTGGAGCTAGCCCGTCAAGCGGTACAACAAGATAACCCTTCTATACTGAAGCGAGCCCCCAAAGACTTGGTGAAACTCCTGTCAAATGAGTTTGGGAAGTTCGAAATGGACAATTGTTTGTTATATCGGGTGATACCTTAGCTGTTTTTGCCGGAACGTTTGAGAACCCTAGTCCTCCGGGCCCTTCACGATGACCATGGTCACCTGGGCATTGACAAGACATTTGGGCTACTACAGGATAGGTTCTATTGGCCGAGAATGAGGGAGTCCGTGGAGCAACATTGTCGGAGGTGTAATCGCTGTTTACAACGAAAGACACTGCCCACCAGGGCGGCTCCTATGGCACACTTGAAAAGCTCGGGTCCAATGGATTTGGTGTGTATGGATTTTCTCTGTATTGAGCCCGACAATCGGGGAGTTAGTAATGTTCTTGTGATCACTGACCACTACACTAGGTACGCCCAAGTGTTCCCTACGAAAGACCAGAAGGCCGTAACGGTGGCCCGAGTACTATGGGAGAAATATTTCATTCACTATGGGTTACCGAATCGTCTTCACTCTGATCAGGGCAGAGACTTTGAGAGTACACTGATACGGGAGTTGCTCACACTACTGAACATTGCCAAGTCGCGTACTACCCCGTACCACCCCGAAGGGGATGCTTTGCCTGAACGGTTCAATCGCACTTTGTTAGATATGTTAGGAACTTTGACGAGCCCGCAAAAGACGGAGTGGAGTAAACACGTCGAGGCATTGGTACATGCGTATAATTGTACCCGACATGAGTCCACTGGGTATACCCCGTATTTTTTGATGTTCGGAAGAGAAGCCCGGTTACCGGTGGATGTGCGCCTGCGGATATCTACCGATGGGGTATCCAATAGGACGCATTTTCGATATGTCCAGCGACTAAGGGACAGTTTACAGTTGGCCTATAAATTGGCTGAACGGACGACTGCGCAACTGAATGCGGGAAATAAAAGGCGCTACGATCACAAAGTACATCATAAGGAAATTCACCCCGGAGATGCGGTCCTCTTACGCAACTTAGGTGTTCCTGGGAAGCATAAATTGGCAGACCGGTGGCGGGAGGGTGTGTATGAGGTGGAGTCACAGATGCCTGGTCTTCCTGTGTACCGGATCAAGGATTCTGAAGGCCGCGTAAAAGTGTGGCATAGGAATCATCTGCTTCCCATACCTCAAGTAGGGACGGACGAATTGGAAGTCCCAGCCACGGCCCTAGATGGAGAAGTTGAACACACAGAGGATGGCTTAGAGACTGTAAAAATTGCCACCTCTGAGGATCCAATGGAAGGAACCTCTCAAAGGGGCCTTCCGGCCGTGGAGGCATCTCCCGAAGGAGCCACGGGTAAAGAGCCTCTTGGCCCGAACATTGATTATTTGACTCCAGCGAGTCAGTTCCTAGACCCACAAAGTCCCTGTTTCACACCTCAAAGAGACTGTACTAATGTTGAAAACTCCTCAAGGGTAGAGAGGGAAGCACCAGTTGAGACTGGATACTCTGCAGAGGAAACAGAGGAGAATCAACCCCGGCGAAGTCAAAGAACCAGTCAGCCTCCCATGCGAATGGCATATGATCAATTTGGGGCACCCCATTATGAGGCTCAGCAGTGGGCTCGGCATAGGATGCAAGCTGTGATGGTACTGTTTAACGAAATGTGTAACCTAATCTAGGAATGAGAGGGTTGTGTACATAGTTATATATATGTGGTTTATGTAGTCCAGCGGGGACGTTGGATTCTGGAGAGGGGAGAATGTAAGGATGTGCATATATATATCTAAAGGTTCCGCGCTGTCAATCACAAAGGCAGCGCCATATTATTCCTTCTGTCAGCAAGGTCACTGTGTACAAGTTGGGCTGCGCATGCGCGAGAGAAGCGCGCGAAGGGCAACCAATCTGTGGAGACTTTGGGGGTTTGAACTCTGAACTCCGAATTGCGAGAGAGTCAGCTGAGGCTGAGGACCAATCGGGTGCGAGACTCTGTATAGAGGAACCGGATGCGTGTGGGCGGTGGGTCAGAGCAGAGAGGGAGGTGAAGGAGGAGGTTGGCGGAACATCGTGTGCGCGAGCGGAGGGTCAGTGACCCGTCCGCTTAGGTGAAAGGTATTCCCCCGGCCCGAGGAGTATTCCCCTGTCATCGTAGGGTGCTGTTTTGTAAGGACGGCCCTAGTTGGTAGGGACATTTCCCATTAGTGTGGTTTAGTTGCGG
>WSYH01019178.1:0-10376 GCA_036426205.1 Ascaphus truei
AGTCACTCCCCCCCCCCCCTCCCCGTACCTCCCTGCCGCCTCCCCAAAGGTTCCTCTCCGATGAGGTGGGGGGGGTGCCAACCGCTATCTTCATGCCGCCTGAGGTGGGGGGATGCCGGGACGCTAACTATTTGCATGCGCTGCCAGTGAGTATGGGGGGTGCGGGGGGGATGCCGGAGGCCTCTAGCTTCATGGCCGTCGCCGCCTCCGTATGGGGGGAGGGAGGGGAAATGTCACCCCGTCACTCACCCAGTCACTCACTCCTCACCCAGGCACACCCAGGACTAAGCACTCACCCACCCAGTCACTAACTCACTCACCCCACCCACAGTCACTACTCATCAACCACCCACCCAGTCCACTAACTCACACCACCCACTCACTAACACCCAGTCACTACATACCACCCACCCAGTCACTAACTCACCCAGCAGTCCAACTCACCCCCAGTCACGACTCACTCCACCCCCCAGCAAACACTCACGCAAAACCACCCACCACTCCAGCACAATCACACACCCACCCTTAGCAAACTCACCCACCCACCCAGTCACTATCTCACCCACCCAGTCACTAACTCACCCACCACCCAGTCACTAACTCAAAGTCACTAACTCGCCCACCCAGTCACTAACTCACCCACCCAGTCACTAACTCACCCAACCAGTCACTAACTCACCCACCCACCCAGTCACTAGCTGAGAGACCCCGCTCACTAACTCACTCACCCGCCCGCTCACAAACTCACCCGCCCACTCACTAACTGACTAACTCACCCACCCAGTCACTAACTCACCCAGTCACTAACTCACCCACGAGAGAGAGGCAATGGGAGCAGAGATAGGGGGGTGAGTAGACAGAGAGGGGGGGAGCGGGACCATTCAATCCGGGCACGCCGGGTATATCGCGTAGTATATATATATATGTATATATATATTACAGTATATATAATTTTTTTTATTGATCACAATCAATCCCCTTTACACTTGAATAATAATAGGTTAGCTCTACATTTTTTACTGTGTTTTTCTAGATATATATATAATATATATTATATATATATATATAATATGATATATATTTATATATATATATTATATATATATATATTATCCCTACGCTTCACACACATTTTAAACTTTCCCGCTCCTTCAAGCATGCAACAGTTATACCAATACTCAAAAACAGCAAGCTTGACCCTACTCTTTCTAACTATCGGACCTGTGTCCCTCCTGCCTTTGCCTCACAAACTCCTTGAACGTCTTGTCTTTCTTCGTTTGCTCATTTTCTCAACACCCATTCTCTCCTAGACCCTCCCAATCTGCCTTCCGCATGCTCACTCCACTGAAACAGCCCTCACTAAAATAAACATGACCTCCCATGCTGCCAAAGACAGGTCATACACTCTGCTCATACTATGAACCTCTGGCAGCATTTGAACACGTGGACCACCCTCTTCTCTTCACATTCTCATACTCTGGTATTTGTAACAAAGCTCTATCCTGGATCTCAACCCTCTCATCGTACTTCAGTGTCTATTTTGCTAACACCTTCTCTATCGATCTCTCGTGGGGGTACCCCAGGGCTCTGTTTGGGACCTCTTCTCTTTCTCGTAAACACTTTCTCTAGGTGACCTAATCACACTTGGGTTGAAATATCACCTCTATATGCTGAGACACACAAAATTTACTTTTTCAACCCCTGACCTTACACCTGCTGTACAGACCAAAGTTTCTGAATGTCCTGGGGGCTATATCATCCTAGAGGGCTCTCTGCCGACTTAAACTTAACATGTCAAAAACAGAGCTCCTTATATCCTCCCAAACCTTGGCCCTACTACCTCCTTCCACATTACTGTTGGAAGTACCATCATTCACCAGTAGCCCAAAACACGCTGCCATGGGGTAACACTCGACTCCTCTCTCACATTCCCCTCACATTCAACAATATCTAAATTCCTGTTGTTTTTCTCCGCAATATCAGCAAAGATACGCCCTTTCTCTGTTACCGAATGCTAAAACCTTTGATCAGGCACTCATTCTGTACCCGTCTCGATTACTTAACCTCCTGCCGTCCGGCCTTCCTGCCTATCAACTGTTTCCCTACAATTCTATCCTAAACGCTGATGCATGCTAGAATCACTCTACTGTTTCCTAAATCTGTCTCAGGTTCCCTGCTCAAATCCACTATCCTGGCTTCCGATTCAAATCCTGCATTCACACTCTATGATTCCTCCCACTTTAAAGCTTTACAACTCTTCTGCTCCTTTTGACAATCTCAGCCCTTTAATTTATTTCGCTATGACACCCCGACCTATTGCGTTCTGCTCAAGGATGTATCTTTCTACCCGTTTTGTATATAAAGCCCTCTCCCGCCTCTCTTAAAACCTTTCTCACTGGACTGCCCCACACTCTGGAATGCCTCCCCTCAATACACAACTACGCCCATCTCTATCCCCTTTAAGACCACTAAGACACACTTGGGTTTAAAGAAGCTATGGTAGCACTGGGACACATGATACATAAAGCTTGGCCCACCTGCAGACGCACTTACCAGAATGCCCTCCTGTCTAGTACGTTCTCACTACCAATTGATTGTAAGCTCTTCAGAGCAGAGAACTCCTATTCCACAATGTAAATTTATGTCGTAATGCAATTATACCATGCATGTGGTTTATTTTATAGATTTCAAGTGTATTACTACTGTGAAGCGCTACTGTACATTAATGGCGCTATATAAATAAAGACATACATACATATATATATACACACATTTACACACACTATATAATATATATATATATATATAAGATAATAGGAGCCTATACGCAGACGCCTCAACTCCACCCGCCGCCCACAACAGCTCCGCGCAGGGGGGGGGGAACCGCCGACACCGCCTCTGCCCCACCACCCCCCACCATCAGCAGCGCCTCAACCTACCCCTATTTGCCGCCCCGCTGTGCCCTGCAAGCAGCCCCCTCTGTGCCCTGCAAGCAGCCCCCTCTGTGCCCTGCAAGCAGCCCTCACACTGCAACAAGTTCCCAGCAAGTCCTGCTAATAACTTTCCCCTCTCCCTCCTCCCCCCTGGCAGAGAGGGCGATGAATGATCACGTCTGTGGGGAGGGAGGTGATATTTATGTAAATATGACCATTTCTTCCCCCTGCTGGGACACTCCCCTACCCCAAAGCTGCATCCCAACCTTATTATTAAAGGGACAACAAACCTACTAGCTGCATGGGCAGGGCCAGGGTTTATTTGGGTGATTGATTCCTTACACCTATAAGTATTATATATATATCTGAAGCACTTATTCCCATGATCTGTTATTTGTATTATTTGTTATTTATATGATTGCCGTGTGTATTACTACTGTGAAGCGCTATGTACATTAATGGCGCTATATAAATAAAGACATACATACATATATATATACACACACTTTTCAAATATTTATTATATTGTATTTTTTATTTCCAAATATTTATTATATTGTATTTTTTATTTCCGAAGGATAAGGTCTATACAAGATTTGATCATTTAAATGCCTTGGGGAAGAGCGCGGCGCCTGTAAACACCGCCCCGCCCCCACCCAGAAAATCTCACGCCCCCCCGCTTTGCGCACTGCTAGGCTAGGTAATAATTGCGAAAAACAGGGTTGCAGTCCTGTCTATTATGTGAATGTGCTCACAAGTAAGTAAATATATATATTTATATATAAAACAATGAAAGAAGACAAATCTTTGCTTCCAGCATGGTTAGATTAATTCAAGGAATCCAATTAGATTGTTAAATTGTTAACCAAAGGTTGTTTTCTGGCATGGAAAAACAATGGGTTTTTTTTAAATTGTATTTAATAAATCTGGTGTTGCTGTTTGTCCCAAATTTGCTCCTGAGGCTAAGCAGGGGAGTCAGACAGGGCAAATATTTTGTTAGTATAGACTTTAACCCTTTTGCTGCCAGAGGGGCCTGTAACGCATTGCAGAGCAATGGGTTAATGGAAGTGAAGGGGTTAATAGTGCCATCTGCCATTTAAAGCTGCTAAACTCTAATCCCAGCACCTGATGCTCTAACCACAGGGGGGGAAGATCCCAGGAGGGGGAAGCACACAGTGCACAGCTTGTTGGAGAAGAGAGAAAGATTGACGGTGGCTGGATCCAAAAAAGTTTGGTAAAAAGGTAGCTTTTTATTGAAATGACATCACCAGACGCTCAGAAAGCCTTGTGAGAGGAACCACTGACGCGTTTTGTGCCGCCGGAGCTCCGCGCTGGATCGGGAGTGCGGGGGCAGCCATCTTGTGCTTTGGTAGTGCGGCGGCCATCTTGGGCAGCTCCGCACATGTGACCGCGGGACTACATTCCCAGAATCCTGTAGCGGTAGGATATATCACATGGGACTAGCCCAACCAATAGGGGTCGCGCAGGCAGGACGAAGGAGATAGCCTGTCGCGCAAACACCCCGCGAGGCTGTCCGACGGAGGGCGGAAAGCGAGCAGGTAGTGTCCAGGGAGCAGTGCCCCTGGACTAGGCCTAGGTTTGTCCCCCCTTAGGCACTGAGTCACAGCCAGTTGAGTGTTGCAGGGAAGGCCCCAGATAGGGACGCTTTCCCCTTTAGTGTATTTCTGCACCGGTGACCGGACGGCCACGCGGTGCCCTGCGGCCCGGGACCAGGTCACAGGGAATAGAGACATTGTGTGAGGCCCTCCAGCTGGATCTCACACCTCGTGAGGAGGATCAGGACCCTGAGGAGTGAGGAGACTGGAGTCGGAGGCCCCGCTGCGTGGGACCTGACTGATCCTTATTCCACCAGCGGTACCTGGGTACAGGAGCGCCCAGGCAGGTATACGCGTGCACCAATGGTTCACACGGGGGTAGCGCTACCTCACACTTGGGTGGGACTGGCTGGGAATGACACCAGGGTTATTGGTGCCACCGCACCCTCAGTACTTGGGGGGGGGGGGGGGGGGGAGGAGGGAATCACCAAGTGTTTGGACATTGAGTGCACACTGTGGGTACAGGGGTACTGTTATTATATGTGTTCATTGTATGGTAGTGTGTGTACAGTAAAGATTAGTTATATACCTTGTGTGTGTATCCTTCATTACTGTGATTGGTTCCTGGAAGGGGTTATCCCGCTAACGCTGGGATCCCTCATAGGTGGAGGCGCTGTGCTGATAAGGAGAAAGAGCTCACCCCAGGCTCCCAGTGGCGGAGGCACAGACTTCCTGTGAGCAAACAGGCACAGCAGCACACGTAGTATCCCTTAGTCATAGGGAAAGGGGGCTACGTACACTAACACACTGATACACCTACACAGTACATATACACTGATACACCTACGGGGGAAACAAAGCATTGAATGGGGGGGGGGAAATCGGAGCTGTGAACAGTGGGGGAGGGAGGCGCAGCTCTGAACAGCTATGAAGAGGGGGGGAAGAGAGTGGAAGGGAGTTGAGAGAGAGGGATGGGGAGCGAGAACATTACATCCCGGGCAACGCCGGGTATATCAGCTAGTAATATATATATATAACAAAAACACACATCTTTTTAAGCCAGCCCAATAAAAGCAAAAGATTTGAATTCCATGTAGGATACAGGACAATGGTAGGAGTAGGGTTGGATTAATAATTTATAGGTACTAAATTGAATAGCGGCTAGTAGTGAGTTTTCTGAAGTGGTATTCGTGTGAGGCTGAGCTCAGACAGGCTGCTACACTACCGCGCGCGAGCCTCTGTCTGCTAGGCGATGCATGCTCATTCCCAGCAGATAGAATAACTTGATTTGGAGGCGGGACTTACATCATCCATTTAATACAAAAATAGAGGAACAAAGTGTGTGTGTTTGTAATTGGCTGGCAAAATACACATGACGCGGCAGCTGCCTGAAATAACAACTTCAGTTGTCTCCTTCAAGTGCAGACGCATCAACGCTGCACTGCGCCGCCGGGAGTCGTTACCAGTTTGAAAACTCCTATAGAACAAACTGAAAGAGTGACGAACATGTGCGCGCATGTCGCGTAACATCCTGTCTGATCGGGGCCTAAGGCTTGGTCCCCAATGGCTGCTGCAGCGCTTGCTATGGCGGGCCCTGCGAGGACAAGAACTGCCTCTCAATGGGGCAGGGGCCGCCACGTTGCACGGCGAGTTTTTCTTCCAGACCCGAAAATTGAGATGGACACAGGCGATGGAGCGCTAGGCCACGCCCCCGGCGGTTCAGCCAATGAGGGCAAACCTGCCGGGTAACGTCACGACCGCGCCCCGTCACTCCTCCCCCCCACCCTTTCCCCCTGCAGCTCACTGCAGACCGGGGAATTCGACTGCATGCGCCGCCAGCCTCGCAGGTGCGCGTGCAGCGGGGCCGTAGCCAAAGACTGAACAAAAGATCAGGTTACACTACAGTAGTGTCAGGAGTGAGAGAAGGGCAGAGGGGTTGTGAACTGCAATAAAATAACAGATGGATGGAGAAAGGGCTGAGTTTAAAAAAAGAAGTATATGAGGTAAGCAACTGTTGGACAGTGGGTCAAATAGCCATCGGTCCGGCTGTTAAGAGTGCTATAAAGGTTTATTTTATTTTAAACAAAGTCTTGGGAGAGCCATGCAAACGTGTGCACTGGAAGTTAGAAATGCTGGTATTGGCATTGTTAATATACTTTTCAGTCATTATTTTGCTATGTGTTGATTAATACGTTTTCCTTTTTTTCCCACTATAAATTGGATGTCACTAAATATGTAGCTGTACCATTTATTTTATTTCCATAGTAAAGATGCACATCTTTTAACAAACAGTAACATAGTGTTATTTTTTTATATATATATCTTGCTCGTGACCGCTAAACAACAAAAGCTTGAGGTACAAACAAACAAATTTAAGAATTCGAAAGAACCAGAATCAAAGTCCACAAAGTCTCACTTCCGATATAGTCTTAAGAAATAAATAGAAACAAGGCTAAATTGTTGTGATTCCCATAGCCAGGCGTTTTGTAGATTAGAAACCGTGGTCTACTTGTAAAATTGTCTTGGAAGTGGTATAAGTTAGTGCAAATGTAAGTGTCAGCTGCTTGTGAGCTTGGGTGTCACTTTATCTCTGGGGCAGTAACATATGCCTAACATATTTTATACAGCACTAAAGATTAAATAAAGCTAATAAAAAAAATGTGTTTTTTTTTAAAACATAAAAGTTTAGAAATGATAAAATACCAATCTCTGCCCTGGGTGCTTGTAATTGGATCGCATTATTAAATCTTATAATGGGAATATACCCACCTAAGGAGCTGCATGATAAATTGCCAGTTAACACAGCGTGTCGGCTGAAAGAACATATTGTAACTTTGTTTTGACAAATGAGCTGAGACTTTCAGACTTCTCAAATAACATTGTTTCCCCTGTTAGTTGGCAAACAGCATTAAATGGTATGTCTGATTCTCTCAAACCAGAACTTCAAGCAACAGGAGTTGGAAGACCAGAGTCTGGTCCATATTTACTAAGCGGTGCCATGCGCTACCGGAAAAGACACATTTTGGCACATTCAAGTGCTACTTGGTTGTAAAGGTCAAATGATCCTGTGCATTGTATTTCCAATAAAGTATTTTTTTTGTGTATTATCTACTCTTCATATTTTTTATTACCATTTGTATAACTATTAAAGCAGTTTAGTTTATGATCAGGACAGCAGTAGAGGCAACATAAGCATACTCCATAAAGTTCTGAAACAGTCTTCATTTAATTAAATGCTCACAAGAAACATCAAAGGATTAACGGTGAGACAAAAAAGTGTGAGCCCTGTTATTTCTCTGGAATACATCGGTCTTCATGTATAGATACCTCACCAAGGCCCAGATTCCCTAAGGGGTGCCTCTCACCTGTCTCCCCTACACTCCTAAACGCTGCTGCCAGAATCACTCTATTCTTTCCTAAATCTGTCTCAGCGTCTCCCCTGCTGAAATCACTTTCCTGGTTTCCAATCAAATCCTGTATCAGACACTCAATTCACTCCTCACTTTGAAAGCTTTAGGCTGCGCAATGCTGCCGCTGAGCGCGCTTGGCGCACCTCAGTTAAAGTCAAACTGTACGGCCACGCACACGCAGCGCGTGCTCTCCAAAGCTAGGTGCTTGGGGAGACAGAGAAAATTGATTTTCAAGCGTGTTGAAGGGTCAATGCACACAGCCACACACACAAACACACAGAAATAGCCCCAATCCAGCTAATGACACCACACACACACCCCTCCCTCCCCCGCCCCCCCTCCCCCGCTTGCTCTTGCAAAATTCTGCAGGACAGCCTGCGCTCATGCTCGGAGAGTTGCTGATGTCACTGCTCTCAAGCATGAGCGCGCTCAGCGGCAGCGTGGCTGCAGCCTTAGGCCGCGCTTATAGTGCTGGTGACGCGACCGATGATGTCACCCGTCGCCACTAGCGAAAGTTATATTTCAGTTGTAAGTGATGTCGCTGGCGACAAGGCCAGTGACATCACAAAGGGGGCAGGCAGCACTCTCTGATTGGTTAAGAGACAGTCACATGTGGCGACTGTCTCTTAAAAATCAAATTTACCCGGCTTCAAAATTTTTTTACTATAAGCACTTGCGACGGAGTCAATGTATTTGTTTTGGAGCGACGTCGCCCTCTAAAGGCACTATAAGCGCAGCCTAACACTCTTCTGCCCCTCCTTACATCTCGGCTCTAATTTCTTGCTATGCACCATCCCGACTCTTGCGTTCTTTTCAAGGATGTCTTCTCTCTACCCGTTTTGTGTCCAAAGCGCTCTCCTGCCTAAAACCTTTTTCACTGACTGCCCCACACTTCTGGAATGCCCTTCCCCTCAATATTCGACTAGCACCCTTTCTATCCACCTTTAGGAGCCATCTTAAAACACACCTCTTTAATGAAGCATATGAGTAGCTTCGTGGCTGATACTATACATCTCATACATAAACCATGGCCTCTTGCAGACGCACTTACCAGCACACCCTCCTACTGCCTCTGTACGTTCCTCCTACTTACCAATTAGATTGTAAGCTCTTTGGGGCAGGGACTCCTTTTCCTAAATGTCACTTTTATGTCTGAAGCACATCTTCCCATTATGTGTTATTTGTTATTTATATGATTGTCACATGTATTACTGCGGTGAAGCGCTATGTACATTAATGGCACTATATAAAGAAAGATATACATACAACTTTAGCACACCTTAACCCCAATTTGCATAGGAGTTAATCTGTTCTAAAGCTTATCACCCATTAGTGACCCAAGTGCCTTCTTTCATAACAGCTTCTTCATCAACAGTCCCAGTGCCATGTCACTCCACAAAGCTAGCTCTGATGTCCTGAGCAATGAGGTTATTCAGAAAAAGCCTGTAAAGTAGGAAAGAAAAAAAAAGAACAGCAGGAGCCAAGTTCTCAGAATCCAAGAGTTGAAAATGCATTTACACACGCTGATGTGATTTGCTCAATGTATCTGCTTCATCTGGTTCAGCTCAAGCAAAACGTTGCACAATGGAAACAGCACTGTATTTGCTGCAGAGACCTCTCGAACAATAAGGGGCAGAGATATGAGTAATGTCCCAGTGTAAGCATGTTTTATAGAAGATTATCCAAGGATAGCAGCGGAGCACAGCTGAACGACGGGATCAACACCAGCAATGAGAGGGTTAAAATTTCTTCTTTATTGAAACATGGTGCAGTGGGGGAGACAGCAAAAAACTCTAACGCGTTTCAGGCTATGCAGCCCTTTTTCAAAGAGTGAAATCGCGTCTCCACACTCGCAGCTTTAAAGGGGAAACCCCGCCCACTTTCCCAGAGATGCCGTGCGGTTTTCGCGCGAGTGCTATTAAGTCTCTGATTGGTCAGAGTAGCCCTCCAACTGGGAGCTAGATCGGAGAGGCGTCTCTGGTAGCTGTGGATACCAGCTAGCCTTCTGCTTGGTCAGAGTTGATCTCCAATCAGATTACTGATTTGGAGATGCATCTTTGGTGGTCAGGGTTACCCGTTCAGCCGCGGGAGTGGGGGAAATGACAGAGGGTATAACATACAATTGTGAGTGACAACAGACATATAAAAATACAAATCAATGACAACGCAATCAATTTCCTCGTATGGATAGACACAGAATGTAGAATAACCTAAAGTATATTGTTAATGTACAGTGTCTAGTTATATCAGAAAAATATATAATTCCTTCTAGCCCTTAATTTATTATCAATCAATATATAGGGCAAAGAATTGTTCATGATAATATTTAGTGATGAACAGTATGTTCCTATTTTTGTGCAGAACAATAGATGCTGAATCCATAGAGAATGAATACACAAATGCAAAGAGAAGGCAACAGAAGAAGATGGGAAGATAAATAAATAAATAAATAAATAAACATGGGGGAAAGGAAAGGG
>WSYH01019179.1:0-10375 GCA_036426205.1 Ascaphus truei
TAAAATGCTTAAATCACTGGCGCGAAAATAACGCAATACACTCCGGGCAAAAACTATACAAAACAGCACATAACCGGGATAATCTGAAATTCGCGGAGCTAGCCGACTTAGAATAAAGTTTGTCGCCTCTGTACCATGCAAACTAGACATCCTCAAGGATTAAATGATTATATAGAATTGGTTCCCTTCCTTAAAGTATAAATTATCAGTTGACCATTATGGTTTATAATTGGGTTCTCTTGCTTTCTAGGGTTTTATATATATATAAATATATATGTTTTTACCATTTTAATGTGATATGTATATGATAGTTTTTAGTATGTGTTTTATGATATGTATTTTACATTTAGAGGTTTAAACAGTTAATTTCTGCTATGTCATACACACAGGACACTGTCACTTTAATTAGTGCTTAATCTTATTCTGAATTGTGGCTTTAACTATCCATGTATGCTACAGGAGATCCAATTACATAACTACATGATCGCTGCTGAATGTGTTCATCTGTTAAGTATTAGATTCAATGGCTGCGGTTCTCTACTTAACTCTAGGGACAGCGTCATCACGTGTACTCCTGACGAAGCACTAAGTGCGAAACGCGTAGAGGTCACGTGTGACTGTTCCTGTGGAGTTTTGCAGTGGGAGGCTGTGCAGGTCCCTATACTTCACTTCCCTCTGTTCAGCATTAGCAGTATATTTACATATAATTACATATAATAATAATTATAATTTCCCTAGCCAATTCCAATCTGGATTTTGCCCCAAACACTCCACAGTAACTACCATGCTAAAAGTTTACAATGAGATCCAGTGTGGAATGGAACTCCCTGGTGCAATATTCCTAGATTTTGCAAAGGCTTTTGATCCTGTTAATAATGTTATCTTGCTTAACAAACTCCAGTGATCTGGAATAGGGAAGCATGCTTTAAATTGGTTTAATTCCTACCTATCAGGTAGATACCAACATGTGTCTATCTCAGGCTCTATCTCTAACCCATTGGATATCACCGGTGGTGTCCCGCAAGGCTCTGTTCTCGGGTCCCTACTCTTCATCAATGATCTTCCTGAACATATCTAAGTGCAGATTATAAGGTCTTGGCTCGAAGGTGCAGCCTACTCACAAGATGTCAGTGGTATAAAAGCGTTTTCCACAAACTGTGGCAGTGGTGTGTCTTAAATCAGGTATATGTCAGATGAGGTTATCCCAAACAGGAGCATCAGGAAAGGTGTACCTCAGCAATAAGAAGGATAAAGCATAACCATAGCACAGATCAATAAAATAAAAATGTTTATGTTTAAATGGATAGAAATGTGCACTTACAATAATGCAAAAAATAAAAAGACATGTAACACTATCGTGTGTTGGTATACGCTGCTGATCACTGCTGCTCACCACACCAGCCTCTGTTCAAACGCCCCTTCACTCTTGGGAACCATGCATGCTCTGAAGCTTCCCCACTGATTGTATCTGCGGTCTCAGCTCCGGCTCGTCCCCGTGGTTATGCGTCACTTACGAAATCCACTCCTTGGTCAGCTGGCAGTCAGCGCATCCACCTGGTGCTCTGAATTAGGTTGAGTACTCCACTCTACGCGTTTCACCTACTTGATACTTTTGACTATGTATGTCATTAGAACTGTGACCTTTAGAGTCTTTGTGTATTGTTGTTAAACACAGAGATAGCTGCTTCTTTGCTCTCTGTTTAAACCCCTTAGGGAGTTATTCTGTCATGTTCCGAATGGTAGATTATAGTTTTCTGTTCCATTTTAGCATAACGAGCACCGATCATGTTTTTAATTAGTGTAATTACATAGTGTTACGCGGGTGCTGTCCGCAGACCAGACCCGTCCCCTGAGCTGAAGGGGGAAGTGGTAATACATGCACCCGCAGCAAAGGGAGCGTGTCCGGAGTGTGGTATAAGTGTTGCCAGGCCAGGTAAAGTAACGAAGACAATACTTGCCGGTACCGGTTGTAGAGATAGAGTGATGAATGCCTTGCCGAGGTCAGGGAGAGGAGAGTGGAGGTAGGTTGTAGTCCAAGCCGTGTTCAAGGGGTTACTAGAGTGAGCGTTGTCCAAGGAGTGCCGAGGTCGAGAGCCAGAGGGGGTAGTCATACGAGCCGGATCAGAACATGTGAAAACACTAAGAGAATCCAGAAGCACTTCCATGCAGAGACTATGTCGAGCAAAGACTGAGAGCAGAGAGGAGCTAGATAAAGCAGGAAGGTCCAATTAGGAACGGAGGCGGGACAGGAAGAGCTACAGGGAGACACTGCAGATTGGTGAAGCCATAACAAGCCAGGTGAGTCTTTTTGGTAACCTGAGTATGCCCGTGCGGCGTGCGGGGGCGGAGCCTGAGGTCCGGGGGACAGAAAGAAGAGTGAGCAGAGTGAGCACGCTCCGTAAAGCGTGTACGCGCGTGGACCGCACCAGAGGAGGGCACAGGTGCGTGAGCGGGAGGGCGTGGGCGCACCCGGCGCTGAGAAGAGGAATCGCCAAGGGGAGTGATCCCGCGACGGCGGCAGGGGCGAGGAGCTGCGGAGGCCGGTAAAGCAAGATTGTGTTATGTGTCCAGGGGTTCCCTAGGGGGAGAGAGCTCTGTGTGGGGAGCGCAGAGAATGCCAATTCCTGACACATAGGGTATATATAGTCAGCAGTATCATGTGGGCGGTACACTCCTCATGAAGCCGTGACCCTCGTTTTGGCGGCAAGCGCTCGCACTCTAGCAAGTGGCGGAGTGTATGAGCTCTGCCTTTGAAGTCGAGTAACAGAGGAAAGGGCGTATATTTGTAATATTGCGGAGGAAAAGCGACAGGTTTTAGCTACCTTTTGAATGTGAGAGGAGAATGTGAGAAAGGAGTCGAGTGTGACCCCTAGGCAGCGTGCTTGTGCTACTGGGTGTATGATAGTGCTTCCAACAGTAATGTAGAAGGAGGTAGTAGGGCCAGGATTGGGAGGAAAAATTTGGAGCTCTGTTTTTGACATGTTAAGTTTAAGTTGGCAAAGGGACAACCAGGATGATATACTGTAGCAGAGAAACATTCACAAACGTTGGTTTGTACAGCCGGTGTAAGGTCAGGGGTTGAAAAATAAATGTGTGTGTCAACAGCATAGAGGTGAGATTTGAACCCAAGAGATGTGATTGGTCACCTAGAGAGAGTGTACAGAGAAAAGAGAAGAGGTCACAGAACAGAGACCTTGGTTACTCCCTGTAACGAAAATGGGGTTAATCAGCGTATTAATAAAGGCAGTATGCTCGGCTAGTTAACCCAATTTTGTATAGGGGAGGAAGGGGTTAATTTTATATGCACTACACATGTACTATTTTCCCCTCTGTACCTTATTGTCCCTGTTTTGCAGGATTGTATAGGCCTGCGGTAATGTATTGCATTGTATACCTGCATTACTGGTGTTTGGACACAAGATGCCGCTGCGCGAACCAAGCCGCAAGCTAATTGGAGAAGCGTGGCGCGGTCTCTTTGTTCCGTTGAGTAACATAGGTATCCATCACTGGGGCTTGAACTCACAACCACGAGGTCAATTGAATCAAAGGGTTGCGGTTTCAGTCTCAAGTGGGTACCGGTTACAATGTATCTAGTCCCGGTTAGTAGCGTAACTTGAAAGGCGGCAGGCAATTGCCGTGGGAACTTGTCAATTGACGTGAGAACTCGGTTAACCGCAAGTCAATTGACGTGAGAAGCCCATAGCCTAGCATTGCCGGCTCAAGGAGAAGCCCTAACTCGGGAAAGGAATGGGCTAGCACCCTGACATTTGGTGTGCAGCCCCAGAGTAACACCACAAGCACACACACATTAGAAATACAACTTTAGGATAAGTAAAACATATATTTTTAATAAAGTGCCTTTCTGGTTGCAGTTTTAAAAGTACAGACAGGATACATTTTTTCTACTTGCCTTTGTAATGCATCAAGTGACCAAATGTTTTAACACCCATGAGCTGGGGGCACTTTCTTATGCAGACTTCATAGACCCCATGTTGAGGCAGTGCCTATGAGTCTAGGGGAGTGTTGCAAATGAAAGCCCCAGAGCCAGAAGGTGTGAATTAGCCGGGATGCTCGCTGAATGGGAGATCCTGTTAGTCATCTGGGCTAGTTCACACCTTGAGACCAACTCCTAGCCTGGGAGACACCAGAGAAAAGGGGAATACCCATATGGTAAGCAGCCAAGGTTTCAGGTTAACACAGGCGCAGTACCAACCGGAAATCCCTGTAGTGCTCACCCTGCAAACTGTGGGTAAATTGGGGATTGGTGAGTGGGAAATTCCCACGAAGGGGATTGGGCGGGTATGTTGGAGATATGATATCAGACCCTATATACATGCCCCCCGAGCTATCCCCGTGGTCTTTCTTTTACAATGTGATTGGATTACCACCTCGCTTCTATAGCGGATAAGAGCAGCAGCAACAATCCCGGAACGCAACAAGTTAATTTCATCGGAACCAAGGACAGAACTCTGCTTCAGGATTTCTTTAGTGCTGGGGGTCATCTAACGAACCCCAACAGACCCAAACGAACTTTGCATTATTCAAGGACATATTGGGCTGGCAATTTGCGCCCCTTGCAAAAGGACCGCACTTTAAAAGACATTATTCCGGTGCTTTGTTTTGTTTGTGGACATTTTATCTTGTTCTCTCCCTCAGTAAGTGTTTTGTCAAGTATATTCTAAGGTTGTCGTGTGTCTGTCTATTAAGGGAATAACTGTCAGTTTTTTTTGCTCAACTTGTGTGCTCAATCTAGATCCCCAAAATATAAAATTGTTGATAAGGTCAGTCCATCGTGACACCCCCACAGAGAGATCATAGAGGAGGCTGAGGTTTTAGCAAAATGGGGACACATTTGTTAGTAAACCACTAAACTACTCCCCCAACCTCCTCCTCTCACTTAATTCCACCCTCCTCCTCTCACTCAATTTACTCCTCCTCCACTCACTCAACCACACCATCCTCCTCTCTCAATTCCCTCCTCTTCCACTCAATTCCCCCCTCACTCATTTCTCATCATTACTCCTCTCATTCAATACCCCCTTCTTCTCTCACTCACTCCCCCCCCCTCTCTCCGGGCTCATGGCAGAAGGGAGCTGGGACCCTGCGGCCGATGGCAGAAGTTGGGCCCGACTTAGGCTGCGGCCAGAGTGGAGCGAACTGTGCTACATCACATGAGCAGTTCGCCCAATGAGGGCGAACCAGGTCTGTGATGTCATGGCTGCCACCCGACAACCCCAACCCCCCCGCAAGCGCAACTAGCTGGCCAGAAATCACCCGACCGAGCAGAGCGCATGATGTCATGGCACTCAAACGCCAGCGCGCCCGCTCCCAGCCTGGCCGCAGATTAAGGGAGGTGGGGGGGGGGGGGCATGGATTAAGGGATGGGGCCACCCCTGCTCTAGATAATCCTTCTGTCAGGAGAAATTCATGAGGTAACATTTTAAAAGTTGTGAATTGTGTGTTAAAATGTAGGTATCTTGACGAAAAATGCATGTGTTCTTAACAAAACCAATTAAAAAAAGCGAATTCATTTCTTTGTTACATGTACTGTGCAGTATGCCAAACATGAACATCCGGTTATGCAACATTTCCATGGAAACAAGCTTTTTTGAGAACAGGATTCGATGTTACTGCTCTTACCTTTCCATGATCTTTAAAAAAAATAAAGTGGACCAGCCTGGGCAAATTGAACGTCAAAGAGTTTTATATATTTCAATGAAGTTATGATGAGAAGGAATAAGAGGGAGCAAGCTATAAGGGGGAACGGATGTGTGAATTTTGTTGATCCCTAAAGCACAAAGAAATGATTGACAAATTAGATTTCCTGAACATATATCTCCTTTATTCCTATACAATAGCTCAGATTCCCTCTTTATGCTAAAAGACGCTGGAAGCCTGTTCATTGTGTAGCCATGGTCCTCTCTGGTCCTCCGGTCTCCGGTTCCCGCCCCCCCCCCCCCACCTCCGCTGCTGTGAGGGATGTTGTGGGTGGCGGTGGGCTCGTCGACGGCAGCCATTGCAGTTCACGCATGTGAGTACACTAGGCACACGCGGAGGTAACAGGCAGAGGCTCCGCAAGGGACTACAAGCCCCATAATGCATAGGGGCATGCAGGTCACATGTAGCACGATAGCCAAAAGGGCTGGAACTTCTCCTGGATGGGGATATTGATACATTGCGTGCGCTAGTAAGCAAGTCAGTCGGTGCTGGGACAAGATAGGGTTAGGAGGTATGTGTATGGGGTCTGTAACTCCTGAACTAGGCCAGAATCACCCCGTAGGCCCCAGCTAGGCCCGGACTCACTTCAGCTTGTGGTTGCTGTGTTACGCTTGTGCTGCCCGCAGACCACACCCGTCCCCTGTACTGAAGGTGAGATATACAGAAAAACGCACCCGCAGCAGAGAGAGCGTGTCCGGACTGTGGTGGTAGCGTAGCCGGCTAGGGGATGTAGGTAAAATAATGTATGTACTTTCCGGATCCGGGGTAGCAGGAGTGCCGTAGTGAGTTCCGTAGCCAAGGGTCGAGGATAGGAGAGGTCCGGGAGGTCGTGGTACTTAAGCCGAGTCCGAGGGTCTTGGAGGTCAATGTAGACTGGAGGAAGTCGGGGTCGAGAGCCAGAGAGAGTAATCAGCCAAGCCGGGTCAGAACCTGAAGAGAATGCAAAGCGAGAGCACGGCAAAGAATTCAACCTGTTATAGAAGAGACTATGCAGAGCAATGAGCCAAAGGGAGGACTGGGGTTATAAAGGTAGGTAGTCCAATAGGGCAAGGGGCAGAGTAGGGGTGTGCCGTGGAGCACTCAGTGATTGGAAGGCATTGTTTGAGCCGGAGGGCGTGAGCGTGGCCAGCGCAGGTACCGAGCGACGGAGTCAGAGGCAGAGTGTAGTGAATAAATTATAGCCGGAGACGCGCGCTCTGTAAGAGCGAGTTGCGCGCATCCGGCAAGATGGCGGCCACAGGTTTGTGTGCCGAGAGCGGGCAAGCGGCACCACGGCGGGGATACTGCTGAAGGGGAGATGCGTGGCGGCTGCGGGTCCCGCGGGAGGTAAGGAGGGGTCACGCCATGGCGGACATGACCCCCGATTCCTTACATGCTGCAGGGACCGGCCCATAGGATAGGGACACGGCCCTGTAGACTCAGTATCAGTGAGGGACACAGCCAGGATGCGGCAGCATCCTGTCCCTTGGTGGTCTGGGACCAGATCACCGCTGAAGGCATGATCGCTGAGGTGGACATTTCATGTGGAGGCTCTTCCCTGCAAGAATGAACGCACTGGAGCTGCCAAACACAGTTGGGTCCGTGAACCCCCATCGTAGGACACAGCGCGCCCGGGTGTGGACACACCCGGCAGATACCTCCATCAAAGTGCACCAACACATACAGTACAGTGGCAGCACTGACCACACATAAAGGGTGGGGGCTTTATCCTTGTGGACACTAAGGTGGTTGAGTGCCCAAGGGCCCCTAAGGTACAGTGGGGTCTGTGGACAAGAGTGTGGGACCTTGGTGGGTGGTTACGGCCGTGTCCAGCTGGCAGGTAGCTGTAACCAGTAGTAAAATTCATATATCTAGTAAACTGTTCTTTTATGTTATACCAAGTGGTTACTGTGTAATCGCATATGCCTATATAGGTATATGGGTCCTGTAACGGGCAAATCCACATAGTAGGATCCGTTACAGGTGGAGGCGCTGATGGAGATTGTTCCAGGATACACCCCAGGCTCCCTGCAGGGGAGCCACAGGTATTGCACCACACGTACACCGTAGACACATATCTCACAGAGGGTGGGGATACATGTGCTACAATTGGAACAGGTTTCCATCTGTCCACCTTTGCCAAGGTACCAAAGATGGGACATTGTGAGCCGCCTGCCCCATAGCTTATAATTTAGTTGCAGCTGCAGAGTTGCAATATAATTTTCTATGGAATTACCCGCAGTAATTTAAAAGCCGCTGAGTTTATGGTAATGCTGCTTTACACTACTCTTTGCTGCAGACAAATAAAACAGCAAAAGAGTTAAAAGTGTATAGTCGCTAGCACAACGCTTGCTGTTCTGTAAGTTTGTATTTATTGTAGACGTTGAATGTAATACTGTAGCCGGCACTAACACCATTGTTCGATGTTCTTCACATCTGTATGTGTGAACACATTTTATGCCTATGAGTGATTAGTGCATATTTTATAGCTAATTAAAGTACTGAATGCTTCCATATCAGCTAATAGTATGTGTTGTGATCGATGTCCTATTATTAGTGTTTCCCTTACAAATTCCTACCAATCCTATCCTATTTCCCCACGGACGATGCTTTTTGTGTACAGATGCAGTTTAATTGTGCTTTGTGGCTGTCAGATATTGGGTGAATTGCTGAGTAGCAAGCAATATGGGTAATTACTATTCCTTTTCTTTTCTCTCTGTCTGCCTTGGCCAATTACAGTATAACAATAAGTAGGATTCTTTAGACAGAAATGAAAGATTCATTTTTGCAGTCAATGTTAATATTTATTGTTCTGTTATCTCGCTCCATATCCATGGAATGCATTGTGTGTGTTCTCTCATACTCAGAAAATACTGTCTATTTGTACCACAAGGGAATCAATCAGAGTTTGCTGTCTAACCAAGCACATTACAGATTAAGGTTCCCAAACTGTTTAGCTGTATCAAACATTGGTTTAAGACCATTGATTGTTTAAAATGCAGGTAGATCAGGAGTTGTTTAGCATTGTAATGGCTCAAAGAGACACCATGTGTGCCCTTTTTGTCTCACGAATTGCTGTGTGCCCCTCTCTTATTAGCAGGACTGTTATATTTACCTGTGGTCCAACATCACTACAGTATATACAGTTGTATGACCATTTGAAATTAAGAAAAACAATAACCTACTCATTATAACACTGGAAGGTCGCCTATTAGTCATATAATTGGAATTTTTAATTAGGAGAATGATGTGTATAAGGCAAGTAAATTACAGAAAAGGCTTTAGCTGTGTAGAAAATAAAATATTTAAGTTCAGAAATGCAAACACGTAAAGCAGTCTTGGGTCATTTGCTTACTGTTAAAGGTGAGTGACAAGTAAAGTAGTGTGATAGTGATCGGTAGTAAACAGATTACAAAGTGCAATTTACTCATTGTTTGGGTAGAAATTATATTGCTACATTCCTGGATATGGTATCGAAATCAGATCTGAAATATTGTCAACAGAGTTAACCATAGAACAATTCAGTTGTCTTTTTAAAGATTTATTGTAATAAAATAAGACAGTATAAATATACAAAAGTAAGTGAAATAAATGCACATGAATAGATACAGTGACGTGATAAGACAATATTGCATTGATGTGCACTGTGTATACACCTACTGTTCAGCTCCCGGTAGCAACGTTAGCCCAAATGCCACAAAGTGACAGACCAATGGTATATGTTGCCACTCTGCAGTCTTACGTGCATTCATGAGGATAAAGTCCATCCTAAATCCGTTCCAGGCACCATCAGGGGACTTGCTGGGGCATTAATCACAACTCCACATTAGGTTCACCATGTCACCATACTGCTGGTGTGCACTCAGTCGCTTTCAACCTTGAACTGGTATCAGGTGGATGCTGCTTCTCTTATCTCTTTCCTTCCAGCAAAATGGAGCTGATAAT
This sequence comes from Ascaphus truei, assembly GCA_036426205.1. Lineage (NCBI taxonomy): Eukaryota > Metazoa > Chordata > Amphibia > Anura > Ascaphidae > Ascaphus > Ascaphus truei. The sequence continues at coordinate 9,643 of WSYH01019179.1, forward strand.
AATAATAATAATAATAATAATAATAATAATAATAACAATAGAAATGTTATAGCAGCCTCACCTTGCAGCTGCACCTTGCATGATGTAAAGTTGATGAGTTCAGGAAGAAGCCTTCTTCAGTGGGACAGAATGGATATTGTTAACCGTAGCCACTTCAGTGCGACAACATGAATAGTAACATGGTCATGCACATCCAGGATCCAGGGCGGGGTTGCCACCTCTCCGGGTTTCACCCGGAGACTTCGGGTTTGGCATCCCTTTCTCCGGGCTACGGGTTTGTCCCTGAAATCTCCGGGTGGGCGGGTGGTCTGGACGGCAGTGAGCAGTGGTGCGCTGACGTCAATGACAGGAGCCGGGCGGCAGAGGATTGGACGGCTGTGGTGGAGCATGCTGCGTGCGCACACACACACGGGCGCTCCCAAGTACCCCCAATTCGGAAGTCAAGTCCTCCTTGACTTTCTTTGTCTCCACTGCAGCCAGCTACAGGTCACTCACCGGTTCCTGTTCTGCCCTGCATTGCGATGCCACGCTGCTCAGTGCTCACTGAATCACACTGTCACTCCGTCCTCTCTGGCTCCTCCTCCTCCTGCTGCTGCTCGGGCTGCTGCTTCAAGTGCCTGTTCCCCTGCTTCAAGTCTGTTTATTTATTACTAAGGTGCACTGGGATGTATATATATTTATATATATATATAATGTGTGTGTGTGTGTATATCTATATGTGTGTGTGTGTATA
>WSYH01019180.1:0-10374 GCA_036426205.1 Ascaphus truei
GGCTGAGTCAGCGAGTCAGCGGGCTGAGTCAGCGAGTCAGCGGGCTGAGTTAGCGAGTCAGCGGGCTGAGTTAGCGAGTCAGCGGGCTGAGTTAGCGAGTCAGCGGGCTGAGTTATGGAGGCTTTACACAATGCATAGAATATAATGGGATGATATTGAGTTTGGTTGGTCTTGTAATCGCAGGTATCGTCTCTTCTGCCGGAGTCACTGGTTTTCCTCCCACTTTGCTGAGCAAATAAAAACCCACCAGTTCTGAGTGGAATCGCTGTGGCTCGGGATCTGTGAGACGTTTGCCCATCATGTTTGTTACAGTTGATGCTGACGCACAAGATGCAAAATACCTTGATACATTGATGCCGAGAGATACCCAATGAAAGGGTTTGTAACTCTGAGGTGACAATGTGTCCCTGTCTCCGTGTCACTGCTCACCCCTCCTCCGGCCGTGTGAAGCCTCCGTCTGTCCGGTTCTCCAGTTCCGTGTCTCCCCGGTACTTGCCCCTCTCGTGGCCTGTGTTCTCAAGGTGCTGGTTAAGAGCTGCTGTCCCGGCGTTCCAGCCCCTTCTACTCTGCACCCCCAAAACCGAGCTGGGGCCATCTGCAGGAGTTCCGGGCCCTTCTTCATAGGACAGGAGGTTGCGAGAGCGGACTGCAAAATGTACAATAGTCACACACACGGTCACCTGGGGCTACAATACTGGATGGTGATAGGTCAATTCAGTCTTGACAATAGATGGGCGTGAGACCCGTTTTCTCTATGATACATTGTCACACTGCAGAGCGAGGACAGACATATGGGTTTGTAGGACCCCCCGGTTAGTGTCACCCTGTGGTGGGAGGGACAGACGCGATGGTTAATACGTCCCTGCAGTCTGTGTCACTGTGTGCTAGTAACAGATACAGAGGGGTGGAGGTACATGGGGAGGAGAAGACAGGAAAGAGATGTGTCTTACTCTGACTGGGACTGTACAGGTCAGGCGCCAACACGGGCGCCGATTTCACTGTCTGAGCCCCCGAGGAGAATTCGGGAAAGGATGGCATCATGGATCCAAATGCAAGAACAAAGCAAAGAACCACAACCTACAGAGAGGGGAGACATGTCACACTGAGGGTCTCTGTGACATGTCACACACGCAGGAGAGGGTCCCTCAGTCTGTCAGTGTCACACACACACCGGGAGAGGCCTGTGTCACTCTCCCCTCTGCTCCCCCGTCCCTGTGTCACTCTCCATTCTGTTTCCCCCTGCCCCTGTGTCACTGTCCCCTCTGCTCCCCCCTGCCCCTGTGTCAGTGTCCCCTCTGCTCCCCCCTGCCCGTGTCACTCTCCCCCTGCCCGTGTCACTCTCCCCCTGTCCCTGTGTCACTCTCCCTTCTGCTCCCCCCCTGTTCCTGTGTCACTCTCCCCTCTGCCCCTGTGTCACTCTCCCCTCTGCCTCCCCTGCCCCCGTGTCACTCTCCCCTCTGCCCCACCTGCCCGTGTCACTCTCCCCTCTGACCCCCCTTGCCCCTGTGTCACTCTCCCCTCTGCCCCTGTGTCACTCTCCCCTCTGCTCCCCCCCTGTCCCTGTGTCACTCTCCCCTCTGCCCCCAGGGTAGAATCCTTCACGTCGCAGAATAGTGAGCTGTGGAAAAAAGTGGAGACCCTGGAGAATGCCAACCGGTGAGATCTGTGTGCCAGAGTCCCCCCAAAACCCCATCCCCCCATCCCCTCATCCCCCCATCCCCCCATTCCTCCTGTGACACTAACATCACCTGTGACGCATTTAATGTTTTGGGAACACTGTAGAAATCACAGACGTGAGCCTGCAGAAGGGACCTTAGTAGTCCAGGAAGCTTGCACTCTCTTTCATGGCTAGTTAACCATTGAAGGTATCACCCCCAGAGCTCTCTCCTCTGCCTGCTCTTCAGGATAACGTGGTTCCCTCCTCTTTCCGGGCCACCGGTCCTGGCTCTGCCTATTATTACTGCAGGCCCCCGTGCACCTGAAAGAGTTAAAACAGGGGTTGCCATCTCCAGTTCTCAAGAGCCACCAACAGGTTTGGTTTTCAGGACATCCCTCGAAGACTGAGCCACTGATTGAGCCACCTGTGCTGAAGCAGGGATACCTTGACACTTGAAAGCAGAGAAATAAGAAATTCAGCGCTGGTGCTGCAGATGTAGTTTGCTGGAAGCACTAATCCCCTTGCAGCATGTGTGTGTGGAGCGTCTCCCCAACTGACCCCTAAAGCAAGGGGACCCCTGGAACGGGGGACACCCTGTGATGAAGAGAAGAAAATGCACACAGTGCGCACCAGGGATTAAAATAAAGTCAAAATATTTATTAAAACAACAAGTGACTGAGGGGATCCAGCCCCACCTCAGTGCTCATACGCGCCAGATCCGGGTGAATGTAACAAAAAATACCCACACAGAGAATGAGATGTATCTACTTAGACTGGATCTAAACACAACATTACAAACATTAAATGAATGAATAAAAAGACGTGATTGTTCAAAATAACGGATACACGGACCCAGATATAAGCTAAAAATGAAGCTGAACAGCTGCCTAAATCTGGAAGGGGGAGACGGAGACTTACACAGAAGCCCCGAGCGGGTGCCGCTGGTGAGCGTACAGGGGTTCGGAACACTTTTCTTTTTTTTGTCACTTTTTGTTTTAATAAATATTTTGACTTTATTTTAATCCCTGGTGCGCACTGTGTGCATTTTCTTCTCTTCATATCTTGACACTTGACCTGTTGGTTGCTCTTGAGGTCTGGTGATGGCCACCCCTGCATTAAAACCAGTCCATTCAGTTGGTGGCATTGCCAGTTAGGTTGTCCTCAGAGTACTTGGGTGGGGTGGGGACACAGGCGTCCCCTGTACAGGACTTCTAAACAGAGTGGTAGCGCCATCTGCTGCTGGTATATTAAGCTGCATGCACTGGCCCCCCAACCCCCCCTCCTTTTTATTTATTTATAAAATGTGTTCCCAGGAAGTAATACCAGGAAGTAATACCAGGAAGTAATACAGTAAGAGTTACCTCTCGTTTTCAAGTATGTCCTGGGCACAGAGTTAATATGACAAATAATACATGGTTACAAATACAGTTACATAAGTGAACAGGTCACCCTGTGCGCGCACCGAGCGCACGGCTCACCCTGTGCGCGCACCAAGCGCACGGCTCACCCTGTGCGCGCACGGCTCACCCTGTGCGCGCACGGCTCACCCTGTGCGCGCACAGAGCGCATGGCTCACCCTGTCCGCGCACCGAGCGCATGGCTCACCGTGTGCACGCACCGAGCGCACGGCTCACGCTGTGCGCGCACCGAGCGCACGGCTCACCCTGTGCGCGCACCGAGCGCACGGCTAACTAACAGCACAGCTCACACTATGTGTCTCAAGCGCACGGCCCACTAACAGCACAGCTCACGCTATGTGCACCAAGAACACAGCTCACTAACAGCACCGCTCACACTATGTGCACCAAGAACACAGCTCACTAACAGCACCGTTCACACTGATGTGCAACCAAGAACAACAGCGTCACTAACAGCACAAGCTTCACGCTATGTGCACCAAGAACACAGCTCACTAACAGCACAGCTCAGCTAGTTCACCAAAGAACACGCTCACTAACAGCACACCGCTCACATTATGTGTCTCAAGCGCACGGCCACTACAGCACAGCTCACATATGTGCACCAAACACAGCTACTAACAGCACAGCTCACACTATGTTGTCTCAGCGCCACGGCCCACTAACAGCACAGCTCACGCTATGTGCACCAAGAACACAGCTCACTAACAGCACCGCTCACACTATGTGCACCAAGAACACAGCTCACTAACAGCACCGCTCACACTATGTGCACCAAGAACACAGCTCACTAACAGCACAGCTCACGCTATGTGCACCAAGAACACAGCTCCAATAACAGCAAGTTCCACTATGTTGTGGCTCAAGCGCACGGCCCACTAACAGCACAGCTCACACTATGTGCACCAAGCATGGCTCGCTAACAGCACAGCTCACATTATGTGCACCAAGCACGGCTCACATTATGTGCACCAAGCGCACAGCTCACTAACAGCACAGCTCACACTGTGTGTCTCAAGCGTACAGCTCACTAACAGCACAGCTCACACTGTGTGTCTCAAGCGCACAGCTCACACTATGTGCACCAAGCACGGCTCACTAACAGCGCAGCTCACACTATGTGTGTCTCAAGCGCACGGCTCACTAACAGCACAGCTCACACTATGTGCACCAAGCAACGCGGCTCACTACGCACAGCCACACTATGTTACCAAGTACTACTCACTACCAAGTACGACTCACACTAACATCGCTCTACTCACCTCTGTGGTGTCTCAAGGCACAGGCTCCCTACTCACTCACCACACTCCTACTGTTCCCACCAAGTACGACTCATAGCCCCACAGCTCTTCACCTTATTCCCAACTCCTTCGCGGAAACCACAGCACAGCTCACACTAATTGCGCCCAAGCACCGGCTCATTAAAAACAGCACAGCTCGCGACACTAATGTGTAATATCCTCATCTCAAGCGCATTGGGCTCACTAACAGCACAGCTCACACTATGTGCGCCAAGCATGCGGCAAACCAACAGCACAGCTCACACTATGTGCACCAAGCACGCGGCTCACTAACAGCACAGCTCACACTATGTGTATCTCAAGCGCATGGCTCACTAACAGCACAGCTCACACTATGTGCACCAAGCACGGCTCACTAACAGCACAGCTCACACTATGTGCACCAAGCACGCGGCTCACTAACAGCACAGCTCACACTATGTGCACCAAGCACGCGGCTCACTAACAGCACAGCTCACACTATGTGTATCTCAAGCGCACCACCCACACACAGTGCGAGCACACAGTTGCGAGCACACTACAGCGCGGAAGCACACATACACAACACGCAGCACGAGCACACAAATACACACACAGCACGCGCACACATACACAGTGCGACACACATACACAAGCGCAAGCACCACAACACAGACGAGCACATATATACACACATCGCGAGCACCACATATAAATACAGAGCACGCGCAACATAACACAACAGCGCGAGCCCACATACACACACAGCTCCGAGCCCAACATACACACACAAGCTCAAGCTTACATTAGACACAGCGCGGCACACATACAGTATACACACACAGCGCGGCCACACATTACTACACATCCAGCTTGAGAGTCACATATTACACACGTGAGCACACACAGTATACACACAGCGCGAGCACACATATACCAACACAGCTCGAGCACCATATAACACACGCTGTGCACAAAACACAGCGCAAGCACACACAGACGCAAGCACACATATGCACAGCCAAATGGTGCGAGACACACATAACACAGCGGTGAACACACATATACACACACAGCCGCCGATCAAACATTAGACCACACATATACACACAGCGCTGCGGCACCACCACATATAAACACAATATATACACACACAGCGCGAGCACACATCGCACAGCCACATGGTGACGAGCACACATACACAACAGCGTGAGCACACATATACAACACAGGTCGAGCACACATATAACAACACACAGGCGAGCACACATACAGTATACAAATATATACCACACACCCAAGGCTCGAGCACCACATATACACACAGGGTGGCACACAAAGCCACACGCGAGTGCATACACACACAGCACAAGCACACACACACACATTGTGGCGGAAAACACACCACACAACACCACACAGTGCAAACATAAAATTGAGCACACACACATTGGAGCGGACATACCATACATACTAAAAACACACACAGAAAGGACTAAGAAATCCCATAATTAGCACTCTAAAATATACCACACAAATAATCAAATTAACTATGCAAAAAGAACCGGATGCTTCTGTCAGAATAGAAAATGAACGATAATTTTATGAAAAATTAAAATATCCTTGTTCTGTCATTCTGACCAGAGATCCGGTTCTTTTTGCAATAGTTTAATTTGATTATTTTTGTGGGATATTTTAGATGCTAATTAGGGGATTGTCTTTAGTCCCTTCTTGTGTGTTTTATATGATTTTTTCCCCCAGCACCAACCAGTTTTACCCTATATTATTTTTTTCATTCGGATTTTTTTGGGTTAATTTTTGATATGACCAATCCATCAGTGATATTTAGGTGGTACTGGTTTTTAGCCACTTATAATACGTGTGAGCAACATCCACTTTTGTGTGTTGAGACATACAACATACACACACCACACACGTGAGCCAGCCCCAGAATTTACCTTCACACATATAAAATATATAATACATTCTTCTTTGTGAGCACTCTGACACTTCGAGATTGTATATGACTCCAACTGAGTTGGGGGCAGATCCGCTGATTGGGGGTCAGCCTGATGATTGGGGTCAGGCCCGCTGATTTGGGGTCAGTCAAAGCTGAATTGGGGGTCAGTCCCGCTACTCCACGACTGATTGGGGGTCAGTTATATGCTGATGGGGGGTCAGTTCTCAGCTGTTGGGGGTCAGTCTCTGCTGATTGGGGGTCAGTCCACCGATGAGTTTTTTGCCATTCAGTTGTCTCAGAGTTCAGTGGAGTTTTACCTAACAAAAATCACCACTTTTGCATTAAAAAAAGCACTGTTTGATGGTACACAAGCACCTCTAAATGTCCTGTTTTGGTCCTTACGGTTCTTTTGACATGTCGAACCTCTCATGCACACTTGTGACCAGTACCGTCTCTACCTCACACACTTACACACCTATCATTCATCACATCCTCTGCTTGCAGCCCTCTCCAGCAAGCGACTGCTGCTTGTGTGCGGACTCTGCTTGGGAACGTCCACACTCTGCTCCTGCTGCACCAGTAGGGAGCCAGAGCTCAGTTCCAGGGCCCAGACAGGGAATGCACCTGCCAGGTTGTGGTGCAAGAACAAAACAATGGTCAACCCAGAAACCAGTTAGGGAGCAGTGCTCTCTTACCCGTTACCTTGCTAACCTATCCTTCCCCTATCTTCATTATCATAGGTCATGCATACACAGTTACTACCAGGAGTTAGGTACCACAGGTAGGTACACTAACCACTCGGGCTGTTCCTCACCGCCTCCTGATGGTAAGTGACGGGGCTATGAGGAGCTGAGTCTCCAATCAGGAGAGCCTGTGCTCAGCATGGATCGACGTGCTTGGTGCTGCGACTCTCACATTCCATGATCCAGCAGAGAGTCTCTGTTCCAGCAGTGGAGGGTCATCAAAAAAACTGCTGAAACACGCTCACTGGAGAAGTCATCAAGGGCTTGGAGAAGTGCATTGCGAGAGAGGAGAGAGAGATAAAGGGGAGGACCCGGAGAGGACCAGGAGAGAGAGGAAAGCCCACATAAGAGAAGAGACTGAAGGAGAGAGGGGGGGGGGAGGGAGGTAGATGAGAAGAGGTGGTGGGGGGAAAGAGAGAAGGGAACGAGAGACGGAAAGAGGAGGAGAGAGAAGTAGCACAAAGAGAGGGAGAGAGAGATAAAGAGGAGGATGAGGAGAGAGAGTGAAGCCCAAAGAGAAAGAGAGAGATGAGGGGGCGAGCATGTTGGGGGGGGGAGATGGAGGAAGATGTGGAAAGAGAGAGGGAAGAGAGAAGGAGAGGGGCCAGAGAGAAGTGAGAGAAGTAAGACACAAAGAAGAGGACGAGAGAAAGGGAGAGCGGGGGGTGATGATGAGAAGAAGAGAGACAAAGAGAAGGAGATAGTGCAGAGAGAAAGGTAGTGAGAGACAGAGAGGGGTGCAGATGAGGAGAGACGGAGAGACAGAAGAGAGAAAGATGAGAGAGGCGAGACGAGAGAGGGGGATGATGAGGGAGGACTCAGAGATGAGAGGAGAGTAGAGAAAGAATAGAGAGAAGGGGCAAAGGGGAGAGAACAAGAGGAGGAAGATAAGTGGACAGCAGGGTGATAAACAGAGATAGAAAAAGTAGGGAACGGGGAAAGAGAAGGAAAACACAGGTATATGAAAATATAAATGCCCCATTACAGTAACTGCTTGGTGCCAGAGGAGCTAGCACTAACTTGCAAAGGAGGGGTTAACAGCAAACCATTCTGCCTATCACGGGAAGCTCGTTCCCAGAACACAGCGTTTCATGACACGAAAGCTCAGTTGCACCATATGCAGGCGGCATCACAGGCGCTTAAACAATAACTTCCCCCCATGGGAGCAAGCTCTATGTATAAAAACCCCGATAAGAACATTCCAGCAATGAAAGAGCAAAAGGGTTCAAAACCCCCCCCCCCCAAAAAAAAAAAAAAAAAAAATCCCCCAAAAGGCGGTAAATCTGGCGGGAGTTGTAAATCCGATGATGAGACTGACGGCGGATTGGCGGTTATTAAAGTGCCTGAGCCAATGAGAGCCGTTACTGGAGCCGTTATGTCTGGACGATGAGCCAGGGATGTGCAAGGGTTATTGCAATGGAGGAGTCACTATTGGTGCATCAGAAACACGCTAGCAGTATGACAACGAGCGCGCGGGGCTCACACTGGCGTTGAACCGTAGCCGCACGGACTCAGAGCACGGCTCACCCTGTGCGTGACCCGATCGAACGGCCTCACCCTACGTGCCAGAGAACCGAGAGAAGGGCTAAACTGTGACGCGAACGGCGCGAACAAGGCTAAACCTGTGCGTGCAAACCGAGCGAAAAGGCTAAGGCACGGATAACCCTGTGCGCGAAAAGAGCGCACGGCTCACCCATGTGAGAGACACAGATGGCGCCCGGCTCACCCTCCGTGCGAGAACAAAGCGCACGGCTTAATCCCCTGTGCGCGACACGGATCAACATGTGCGCGCACGGATCAACCTGTCGCGCGCACAGACGCGCATGGCTCACCTGTACCGCGAACCGAGCGCACTGGTCACCGTGTCACGCACCGAGCGCACGGTCACGTGTGCGCGCACCGAGCCACGGCTCACCCTGTGCGCGCACCGAGCGCACGGCTAACTATAACAGCAACAGCTCACACTATGTAGTCTCAAGCGCAACGCGCCCACTCAACACACAGCTCACGCTATCGTGCACCAAGAACACAAGCTCACTAACAGCACGCTCACACTAGGTGCACCAGAACACACAGCTCACTAACAGCACCGTCACACTATTTCAACCAAGAACAACAGCAGTCCTACTAACAGCACTAGCTTCACGCTAATGTGCACAAGAACACAGCTCACTAACAGCACAGTCTCAGCTAGTTCACCAAGAACACAGCTCACTAACAGACAAGCACCGCTCACACTATGTTTGTCTCAAGGCTCACGGAACGCACTACAGCACCCAGCCTCACCCACATGTGCACCAAGACCACAGCTAACTACAGCACAGCTCACACTATGTGTCCAGCGCCACGGCCCACTAACAGCACAGCTCACGCTATGTAGCACCAAGAACACAGCCTCACTAAGCACAAGCACGCCGCTCACACTATTGCACCAAGGCAACCCCAAAACAGCTCACTAACAGAGCACCGCTCACACTATGTGCACCAAGACACATCACTAACAGCACAGCTAACGCTATGTGACCAAGAACACAGCTCATACACAGCCAACGTTCCACTATTTGTGCTCAAGCCGCACGGCCCCCCCCACTAACAGCAACAGCTCACACTATGTGCCACCAAGCAACTGGCTTGGACTAAAAACAGCACAGCGCACATTTGGCACCAAGCAACGGCCTCACATTAGTGCACCAAGGCACAGCTCACTAAGCACACAGCTCGCACTGTGTGTCTCAAGCGTACAGCTTCACAACAAGCACAGCTCAACTGTGTGTCTCAAGCGGCACAGCTCCATACTCGTGCCACCAAGCACGGGCTCACTCACAGCGCATCACACACTATTGTGTCAGCCCGCTCTAAGCGCCACAGGCACCACAAGCAGCAGCAGCTACCACACAGTCCAAGCTATGTGCCCCAAGTACGAGCTCACTAATCACACGTAACAGCTCTAAACACTAAACGAGTGTGTCTCAAGCGGCACGGGCTCACCTAACACACCAGCTCACCACTATGTGCACCAACGTACGACTCACTAACGCACAGCTCACCTATGTGCGCCCAGCATGCGGTCAAAACCAACAGCACAGCTCACACTAATGTGCACCAAACAAAGCACGCGGTCGCATAACAGACACAGCTCACAACTTAGTGTATCTCAAGCGCATGGACTGCATAACACACAGCTCACACTATGTGCACCAAGCACGGCTCACTAAAAGCAAGCCACACTATGTGACACCAGCACGCGGCTCACTACAGCACAGCTCACCACTAGTGCACTCAAGCAACGACGGCTGCACTAACAGCACAGCTCACATATGTGTATCTCAAGCGCATT
>WSYH01001938.1:0-17238 GCA_036426205.1 Ascaphus truei
CCCACGCTCTGATTGGCTCTAGTACCATGTGACAAGCTTTCAATGACGTCACATCCTTTTTCCCCCCAAGCCTCTGTTACATGGTATACTAGAGCCAATCAGAGTAGGGATGGAGTTCCCACGCTCTGATTGGCTACCATACCATGTGAGGGCGGCCATGTGTCTTTTCATGACGTCATCTTAAAGGCAATTGAAGCAAAGCCATTCTGATTGGCTGTGCTTTCATTGCCTTTAAGTGACGTCATCATTTTTTTTTATCGGCCAAAACACATAGTTTTCATGGCCCAATCAGGACCGTGGGAACCATGACGAAAAATGTGACGTCATAGGCCTTTTAAAGCCTATGTCGTCTCATTTTGAAGCCAGACGCCGCGGAGGAAGGACCTCCGGGGAAGAAAGAAGACCAGGGCGTGGCCACAGATGGAAAGAAGACCCCGCCCCGCCCGGAAGAAGATAGAAGAAAGAATACAGATGAAGATAAAGATGGATTACAAGTAGAAGACCCGTGGATTGATTTGGATTTTTAGTTTAATGTTTATTATTTTATGGTTTTTTATTTTATGGGTTCCTGTTCGTGGATTGGTTCGTGAGTAAAGCTGTGCAACGGGAGTCGGTGGGGGCAAGTAATGGTAAGTGAACTAAAGAAATGTATTTTATTTTACTTGTTAATTTTTTTAAAAGCTTTTTTAACATGTGTATTTTTTTTTTTGTGGTATATCTTTTCTTGCAACTGTATGTATGTATGTATGTATGTATATATGTCTAGAGAGATATATACATACAGGGTAAGAAATGATGTTGTTTTAAAAGCTGGATTTGATGTGTTTTAAATTAATTTGACTATGCAGCTATTCTTTATTGTGAGTTTAAAGTATTTTAAAATTAGATAGATGTTATTGTTGATATTGTATTGTGTGTTTGAGGGAGGTCAGGGCTAGCCTTGGTTTTAAAGTTTGTATATTTTTTCACATGCTGAATTGTTCTGCTCGAGGCGTGAATTAGTTAATTGTTTCATTGTTCGGAATGGACTGTCAATTGTTTAGGAATGTAAATAATGATTGCTAATTGATTTCTGCTTACTTGATTGGTTAAAATAGTTTACTTGTTTGGAAGTGTTTGTATTTGGCTTGCAATGATATTGTTAACATTCATTTGCATAATGTATATGGTGCATAGATTTTATGCATCATTTATACAATGTAAATGCTATGTATGGATTGGAATGTGAGGTTTGTCTTTGTCATTTGATTATTTAGATTGTAAGATCAGTTAGGATTATTAAAGGAAATTCATTGAAATGTGGTGTGTCTGTATGGAGAAATGTTGTTTGTAGGACAGAATGGTTTTGATAACCCTTCTACATTTATTTGTATATTGGTTCATCATGTGTGTGTATATACTGTACTGCTGCGGCCGAGTTTATTCGAGCATTTGCCCGTTCTCGGCCGCAGCAGTTACCTGGCGCGCGCCCGAGGGTGCCGGGCGCGCGCCGAAGCAGCGGAGGAGAGTCCCACCGATCGCGGCTTCCCCCTCTCCTCTCCGGGTCCGCCGGGTCCCCCGGAACCCCCTGCCGCCGTCCCCCACATCGCGGGACACCAGGGCTCCCTCGGGGAGCCCTGGATGTGCGTGCAGGGGCGCAGGCACCCGATGACGCGTGACCGCGCATCGGAGACACGCGGCACGCCGAGGGGCTGCCACTTGCAAGCCGGGAAATCTCCCGGCTTGCGGTACTGGCCACACTGCAATAAAGTGTGTCGCCAGTGTATATATATATATATATATATCTTTCTCTCTCTGTATATATATATATATATATATATACAAGTATATATATATATATATACTTGTATATTTACTGTAGTTGCATGATGAAGCCACTGTACAAATTCATGGGTGAAGGATGGGTATCGGTCCAGTGTGGCTTAACCCCTTAATTACCTTTACGGTTATTATCTGATAAGGTGTTTAAGGGGTTAATTGATATCTGAATGTAATTGCAATGTATTGGCTTTGTTTTGGCAATGTATTTTGTTGACAAGACAAGGATGTTGCTGGCGACGGACACTTCGCATTGATGAGGTCAGTAGTACTTTATTTATTTTAATATGCTAGTTAATGTTTTTAATAATGGGCAATTAATCTATTATCCATATCTGGATAATAGTTATTTTGCACATTATTGTACTGTAGGTGTTTGTGGGGGGGGGGGTATGTATTGAATGTATAGGCCAGGTTTATTTTTTTTACATTCAGGGTTTGTTCTGTGGTTCCGCGTGAGACCTCTGGAGACCACCTGTGGTATCCTCAGGTATCTCACGGGTATCAGGCTGGTGGTTCCACGGGTGACACATGCGGGGATGATGATGTGTGGTCCCACTTCTGAGGGGGCACCGCGGACCCGTAGTCTGCAGGGATGAAGCTGTGTGGTCCCACTTCTGTGGGGGCACCGCCGACCCGTAGTCTGCGGGGATGAAGATGTGTGGTCCCACTTCTGTGGGGGCACCGCGGACACGTAGTGAGCACCCGTGAGTTCCCCAGACCCCCGTGGGAACCACCCGAGGCCCCACAGACACCTGTGGGTCTGACCCGGGGCTCCCAAACATCCTGGGCCGACCGTGGGACCCAATTGTGGCCCACGGTGACCCAAGGAGACCACCTGGGGGGCCATGGTGCTGGGCGGGATCCCACCAGCGCCTCCAGAACCTGTTTTGAAAAGGGCTGCTGGTACTGTAGTCTGTCAGGTGCCCCGCCAGCCACCGGGGACTCGGTGGGGCTGCGTTATGAACCCTGTTTGTAAAATAATAAACCATGTATTTATGGGGGGGCACGGGGGTGGGTAATGTATTTAATAAATAGAATGATGTTTATTGTGGGTCTACTGTTGTTTTTGCTGTTGGGTACGGGGTGGGGGGGTTGTTTTCCCCAACGGTATGTGGGTAGGCCTCCCTTGTGGGTACTGGGTGAGGGTGGTTAGGCCTCACGGGGGGTTAGTGTGGGAGGGTATGTAGGCATCCCGTGTGGTGGGTGAGGGTGGGTTAACCCTTAATGACTGTACGGGTTATCACCTGATCGGTGATTAAGGGGTTAGGGGACATACTTGGATTTTAATTTTTGTGTCTGTTTTGCGAAGCGGAGGGGCCTCCCCACATTACATACACAGCCACTCACAGCAATACAGGTAGGGAGGGAGATTTAACAGAAACATTAGGGGGAGGGGGCTTTACACAGATCACATCAAGAGGGTGGGGTTATACCCCACCCCCCTCCCCACATTTACATACACTGCACTCACACGCAACACAGGCAGGGAGGGAGATTTAACAAACATTAGAGGAGGGGGCTTTACACACCACAGTCAAGGCGGTGGGTTATAATCCACTCCCCCTCCCCCACATTTACATACACTGCACTCCCAGCAACACAGGCAGGGAGGGAGATTTAATAAAAACATTAGGGGGGGGGGGCTTTAAACAAGATTACACTCCAAGGCAGAGAGATTTAACAGAAACATTAGGGGGGAGGGCTTTTAAAACAGATTATACGAAGGCAGAGAGATTTAATAGAAACATTAGGGGGGGAGGGGCTTTACACAGATTACACTCAAGGCAGGGATACAGGGGATGTACTGTACTGATGTTGGTATTTGCAAGCTTCAATGGTGTATATGATTAATTTTTTTTACAATTAGATAGATGTAATCCTTGGTATTGTAAGGGTTAGCTTGGTTTTAAATTGTGTTTCTGGTGGTACTTACAGATATATTGATTTTTTTTACTTGATTGGTTAAAATAGTTGACTTGTTTGGAATGTTTGTATTTAGCTTGCAATGATATTGTTACATTCATTGCAGAATGTATATGCTGCATAGATTTTATGCATCATTTATACAATGTAAAGGCAATGTATGGATTGGAATGTGAGGTTTAGATTGTAAGATCAGTAGGATTATAAAGGAAATCATTGTAATGTAGGTGTCTGTATGGAGAAGTGTTATTTGTAGTACAGTATGGTTTTAAAACCCTTCTACATTATTTGTATATTGGTTCATCATGTGTTGTATTACGTGTGTGTGTATATATATATATAATATATATATATATATATATTATATACTATCTATATATATATATATTATATATATATTATATATATATAAAGCAAGCAGTCAGCACTCTAATGTAAGCACAAAGGCAGTTGTAGTCCTAGGGATCCACATATCATACGAACCAAGCCCAAAGACAGTAAAGAGACAGCAACCAACGAGGTGTAATCCAAAATAATCTGTATTGAAAAGAACAGATACACGAAAGCCAAAAGGGCTGGTTCGTATGATATATATATACTGTATATGTATAGGGATTGTTATTATATAGTACTGTATATATATACACGTAAATATTTATTTATCTTCATGTATTTATTTATTTATTTAGTTATTTAGTTATTATATTGTGGGGCTGTTGTGCGGGAATTTTTTTATTGTGGGTAGGGCGGGGGTGGGTGAAGGGCGGGTTGGCTCTTGGTGTGAGTTAGACTTGCGGGGGGTTCGGGTGCACTTAACCCTTCCAACCGTAGCAGTTATACCGTCTATGGTCGTGAAGGGTTAAGTGCACCGCTACCCCCCGCAACCTAAACAACACCGATGGGGGCTAATACCTTTACCCTTCACCACCCCACTACCCACAATAAAAAAATTCACACCAGCAGCAGCACAATTAAATAAATCTAATAAATGAATATAATAAATACATTAAAAATACATTTTTATTCATTGTAGATGGGCAGGGGGTCTCCGGAGCTGATCCGCTGTGGTTGACCCCTGCTCCCCGAGATACAGGCCCCTTTATGGTGGCCGGTATCCCTCTGCTTGGTGTACATTGCCGCGGTCACGTGATCGGGACCTTTAATGCGAGGGATCCGGCACCTCATAAGGGCCTGTATACTCGGGGAGCAGGGGGTCCCGGACTGAAACCAACGCTGTCACTCGGAGCCCCCTGCACATCTACACTATGAATAAAAGTATTTTAATGTATTATTTATAATAATTTATTATTTATTTAGATTATTTATTTATTTTTTGGGCGGCTGCTGTGTGTGAGTTTTTTTTATTGTGGGTAGCGGGAGTGGGTGAAGGGGGTTTTAGCCCCAACGGTGGTTGTTTAGGGCTCTTGCGGGGGGTAGAGGGAGGGGTTAACCCCTCTGACCGTAGCGGTATAACTGCTTCGGCCGTGAAGGGGTTAAGTGCACCGCGCAACACCTCCCGCAAGTCCTAAACTCACACACAAGGGCCAAATACCCCCTTCACCCACCCCGCTACCCACAATAAGCGGCCACGGTGGTTAACCCCTATATTGCCTTAGCGCTATCAGCTATGGTAATGAAAGCACATTTCTGTTTTTAATAAATTGTGAGGAGCAGGGTTCCTGAGCATTAATTTCTTTGGCTCGGGAACCCCCTGCTCACTGTACAATATTATTAAAATACAAAATGCTGCTTCGTTACCATAGCACATAGCCTAAGGTATAGGAACGATGTTTATTTATATATGTGTTTTATATGTTATATGGTTGTTTTATTTATACTGTACATGTGCAGAGGACTCCGGAGCAGAAACATTTTTGTTTTAGGTCCGGGGACCCCCTGCTCCCGAGATACAGGCCCCTTTAAGTGGTGCCGTTATCCCTCTGCTTTGTTTACATGCCGCGGTCACGTGATCGGGACCTTTAATGGCAGAGTATACCGGCACCTCTCATAAGGGGGCTGCATCTCGGGAAGCGGGGGTCCCCCGACCTGAAACCAACGCGGTTTCAGCTCCAGAGACCCCCTGCACATCTACACATATGATAAAAAATGTATTTAAATAATTTTTTAATGTGCCGATGTTTGCGCACAGACAGCAGCGTTCTCTCTCTGCTGCAAACACATCTTGCAGGCCTATAATATCATTGATGTGCATATACAGTACTGTATGTGTATGTTAGGGGTTATAGGGGTGTTTTTTCAAGTTTATACTGTATATATACAGTATATACTGCATTACAATTCATGAATTTCTCGGCTTCCAAAACAACAAGCTCGCAAACGCCCCCATGCGTTTTTACACGGCATTGCAGTATGCAGCCAGCGGAATAAAATGCTTAATTCACAGCCGCGAAAATAACGCTATACCCGGGGGAAAATCGACACAAACGCACCATTCCCTTGGATCTTCTGAAATTCGCGGAGCTAGCCAAGTAAGATAAAAGTGGGTCACCATGGTACTTCACCAGGTTTACTGCCAGCTTAAAAGAACTGTATACATTTTATACATGGTACACATACATAATATGAAATGAAATAAATATATGCTCATGGCTGCCGAGAGGGGGTATCTGAAGTAGATTTTATCCGGGCCCGGTGGTGGCTGCAGGTCCTCTCCCCAGCAGGCCCCCATCTCTCTCTGATGCAGATATCTATCACTGTCCCATGCCGACAGGCCTCTGTGACATCAGCTTCCGGAAGTAGGCGTGCCTAGCATCTGGCGCGCGACTGCATGTACGTAGCCAGCATGGGCACAAGGATAGAGGCCTGCATTGAGTGAGATGCCGGCCCACCATGAGAGGATCGGCAGCCATGCCTGGCCAGAGGTCAGGCCAACTTTCAGTGCCGACCGGACAGAACCCCCGCAGACCATCCACAAGGTCAGTCTGTTTTTTTAAAAAAATAGGTATAGGGGAGTGGGGGTCTGGTTTATTATATTTTGGGTAGTAGGGTGTCCTTATTTATATGTTTGGGGATTTGGGTCTTTTTTAATATTATGGTGGTTGGGGTCTTTTGAGTGAAACATTTTTAGATTTAGCGCTTGATCAATAGATTGGAGACGGAAGTCAGAGGTGACGGAAGTTGACATGACTCCTGGCAGAAGAGGCCGCTAGTGTTTGCCAGCTTCCACCAGGAGGAGGCAGTGCTGGACGGATGGGGAGAGACACACACATCCGGTCGAGGGCGAGAGGAAGCGGAGGAGACTGCTCAGTACTCGAGACAGGGTGGGGATATGGAGCTGCCTGTCTGCTTGGTGCCTGTATCCCCTGTACACCCTGCCAAGGACACCCTCCCTCCTCCAGTTGATCCTCCCCGCCTGAAACCACCCATCCCCCCACCCAGTGAGCCGCGAGCACAGTGAGCGCCGGGCACATTCGTCCATCCCCCCCAGTGAGCCACGCCGCGCACCCTCTCCCACCAGTGAGCCACTGGGGGTGGGTGTGAAGCAGTCAGTAGAGGAGGGGGGCAGTGGACTCGCGTGGGGCTGCGTTATGAACCCTGTTTGTAAAATAATAAACCATGTATTTATGGGGGGGCACAGGGGGTGGGTAATGTATTTAATAAATAGAATGATGGTTATGGGGTCACTGTTGTTTTTATTGTGGGTACTGGGGGTGGGGGGGGTGTTTCCCCAACGGTATGTGGGTAGGCCTCCCTTGTGGGTACTGGGTGAGGGTGGTTAGGCCTCACGGGGGGGTTAGTGTGGGAGGGTATGTAGGCATCCCGTGTGGTGGGTGAGGGTGGGTTAACCCCTTAATGACTGTAGCGGTTAATAACCGCTACGGTGATTAAGGGGTTAGGGGACATTACTTTGGATGTTTTAATTTTTGTGTCTGTTTTGCAGAAGCGGAGGGGCCTCCCCACATTTACATACACTGCACTCACAGCAATACAGGTAGGGAGGGAGATTTAACAGAAACATTAGGGGGAGGGGGCTTTACACAGATCACAGTCAAGGAGGTGGGGTTATAACCCACTCCCCCTCCCCACATTTACATACACTGCACTCACAGCAACACAGGCAGGGAGGGAGATTTAACAGAAACATTAGGAGGAGGGGGCTTTACACAGACCACAGTCAAGGCGGTGGGTTATAATCCACTCCCCCTCCCCACATTTACATACACTGCACTCCCAGCAACACAGGCAGGGAGGGAGATTTAATAAAAACATTAGGGGGGAGGGGGCTTTAAACAGATTACACTCAAGGCAGAGAGATTTAACAGAAACATTAGGGGGGAGGGGGCTTTAAACAGATTAGACTGAAGGCAGAGAGATTTAATAGAAACATTAGGGGGGAGGGGGCTTTACACAGATTACACTCAAGGCAGGGAGATACAGGGGATGTACTGTACTGTATGTTGTTTATTGCAATGCTTCAATGTGTGTATAATGTATAATTTTTTTTTACAATTAGATAGATGTAATCCTTGGTATTGTAAGGGTTAGCTTTGGTTTTAAATTGTGTTTTCTGGTTGGTACTTACAGTATATATTGATTTTTTTTTACTTGATTGGTTAAAATAGTTGACTTGTTTGGAAGTGTTTGTATTTAGCTTGCAATGATATTGTTAACATTCATTTGCAGAATGTATATGGTGCATAGATTTTATGCATCATTTATACAATGTAAAGGCAATGTATGGATTGGAATGTGAGGTTTTAGATTGTAAGATCAGTTAGGATTATTAAAGGAAATTCATTGTAATGTAGTGTGTCTGTATGGAGAAGTGTTATTTGTAGTACAGTATGGTTTTAAAACCCTTCTACATTTATTTGTATATTGGTTCATCATGTGTGTGTATATACTGTGTGTGTATATATATATATAATCTTATATTTCATATTCTCTATACTATATAATATATATACTATACTATATATATATAAAAGCAAGCAGTCAGCACTCTATGTAAGGCAAAAGGCAGTTGCTAGTCCATAGGGATCCACATATCATACGAACCAGCCCAAAGACAGTAAGAGACAGCAACCAACGAGGTGTAATCCAAAATAATTCTGTATTGAAAAGACCAGATACACGAAAGCCAAAAGGGCTGGTCGTATGATATATATATACTGTATTGTATAGGGATTTTATTATATAGATACTGTATATATATACACTAATATTTATGTATCTTCATGTATTTATTTATTATTTAATTCTATTGTTAAGTGTGGGCTGTTTGTCGTGAATTTTTTTATTGTGGTACGGGGGGTGTGTGAGGCGTGTTTTGCTTGTGTGGTGTTATACTTGCGGGGGGGTTGCGGGTGCACTTAACCCCTTCACGACCGTAGCAGTTAATACCCGCTATGGTCGTGAAGGGTTTAAGTGCACCGCTACCCCCCGCAAGCCCTAAACAAACACCGATGGGGCTAATACCACCTTCACCCACCCCATACCCACAATAAAAAAATCCACACAGCACAGCACAATTAATAAATACTCTAAATAAATGAATATAAATAATACATTTAAAATACATTTTATTCATGTGTATGAGTGCAGGGGGTCTCCGGATCGATCCGCTGTGGTTGACACCCTGCTCCCCGAGATACAGGCCCTTTAGGGTGTGCCGGTATCCCTCTGCTTGGTTTACATGCCGCGGTCACGTGATCGGACCTTTAATGCAGAGGGATCCGGCACCTCATAAGGGCCTGTATCTCGGGGAGCAGGGGGTCCCCGGACTGAAACCAACGCTGTCAGCTCCGGAGACCCCTGCACATCTACACTATGAATAAAAAGTTTTAAATGTATTATTTATATATTTATTTTTTATTTAGATTATTTATTTATTTTTTGGGCGGGCTGCTGTGTGTGAGTTTTTTTTTATGTGGGTAGCGGGAGTGGGTGAAGGGGGTTTTAGCCCCAACGGTGGTTGTTAGGGCTTGCGGGGGGTAGAGGAGGGGTTAACCCCTTCATGACCGTAGCGGTATTAACTGCTTCGGCCGTGAAGGGGTTAGTGCACCGCAACACTCCCGCAAGTCCTAAACTCACACCAAGGGCCAAATACCCCCTTCACCCACCCCGCTACCCACATAGCGGGCCACTGGGTTACCCCTTCATTGCCTTAGCGGCTATCAGCTATGGTAATGAAGCAGCATTTCTGTATGTTTTAATAATATTGTGCAGGCAGGTTCCTAGCATTAATTTCTGGCTCAGGGAACCCCCTGCTCACTGTCACATATTATTAAAATACAGAAATGCTGCTTCCGTTACCATAGCACATAGCCGACTAAGTTAAGGAACGAGTGTTTATTATGTATATTGTGTTTATATGTATATGTTGTTTTATTTATACGTACATGTCAGAGGATCTCCGGAGCAGAAACATTTTTGTTTTAGGTCCGGGACCCCCTGCTCCCCCGATAACAGGCCCCTTTAAGTGGTGCGCTATCCCTCTGCTTTGTTTACATGCCGCGGTCACGTGATCGGGACCTTTAATGCAGAGGGATCCGGCACCTCATAAGGGGCTGCACTCGGAAGCAGGGGTCCCCCGACCTGAAACCAACGCGGTTTCAGCTCCAGAGACCCCCTGCACATCTAACACATGATAAAAAATGTTTTTAAATAATATTTTTAATGTGCCGATGTTTGCGCACAGACAGCACGGTTCTCTCTCTGCTGCAAACACACTTGCCAGGCCTATAATATCATTGATGTGCATATACAGTACTGTATTGTATGTTAGGGGTTATAGGGGTTTTTGTATACAGTTTATACTGTATTATACAGTATATACTGCATTACAATTCTGAATTTCTCTGGCTTCACAGACAACAGCTCGCAAACGCCCCCATGCGTTTTTACACGGCATTGCAGTATTGCAGCCAGCGGAATAAAATGCTTAATTCACAGCCGCGAAAATAACGCTATAACCCGGGGAAAATCGACACAAAACCGCACATTCCCGATCTTCGCTGAAATTCGCGGAGCTAGCCAAGTAAGAATAAAGTTGGTCACCAGTGTACTTACCAGGTTTACTGCCAGCATGAGAAAGAACTGTATACCATTTTATACATGGCTACATCATTAATACTGAAATGAAATAAATATATGACTCATGGCTGCCCAGAGGAGGGGTATCAGAAGGTAGATTTTATCCCGGGCCCGGTGGTGGCTGCAGGTCCTCTCCCCAGCCGCCCCATCTCTCTCTCAGATGCAGATATCTATCACTGTCCCATGCCGACAGGCCTCTGTGACATCAGCTTCCGGAAGTAGGCTTTGCCCTATCATCTGGCGCGCGACTGCATGTACGAGCCAGCATGGGACGAAAGGATAGAGGCCTGCATTGGATGAGATCCGGGCCCACCATGAGACGGACGGCAGCCATGCCTGGCCAGAGGGTCAGGCCCAACTTTCATTGCCGACCGACAGACCCCCGCGCAGACCATCCACAAGGATCTGGTTTTTTTAAAAATATGTAAGGGGGATGGGGGTCTGTTTTTGTATATTTGGGGTAGTAGGGTGTCTTATTTATATGTATTGGGGGGATTTGGGTCTTTTTAATATAGATTGGTGGTTGGGGTTCTTTTGAAGTGAAACATTTTTAGCAAGCGCTTGAATGCAATAGATTGGAGACGGAAGTCAGAGTGACGGAAAGTGACATGACTCCTGGCAGAAGAGGGCCGCTAGTGTTGCCAGCTTCCACCAGGAGGAAGGCAGTCTGGACGATGGGGAAGGAACACACACATCCGGTCGGAGGGCGAGAGAAGTGAGAGGAACTGCTCCAGTACTCAGACAGCGTGGGGATATGGAGCTGCCTGTGCTAGCTTGGTGACTGTATCCCCTGTAACACCCATGCCAAGGCACACCCTCCCTCCTCCAGTGAGTCCGTCCGCCGAGAACCACCCTCCCCCCACCCAGTGAGCCGCGAGCACAAGTGAGCTGCCGGGCACATTCGTCCATCCCACCCAGTGAGCCACGCCGCGCACACCTCCTCCCCCCAGTGAGCCACTGGGGGTGGGTGTGAAGAGTCAGGAGAGGAGTGGGGACAGGACCGCTGAAATAACAATCACCCACACAGAGACACACACACTGAACTGACACACATCACTGACGACACACACACAAAACCACTTACACAAACACCCATCACAACACTGACACACACCCACACCCCACTAACAATACTGACTGACTGACACAGTATACAAACTGACACACACCACACACACACACCATACACACACACACACACAACACACACAACACCCACACACACCATCCACATGACTGCTGAAACACACACACCACACTGACACACACACACCCCAACATTGACTGACACACAACACAACCTGACTGGCACACACAACACTGACTGACAAACCACAGACACACAGTGACACACACACACTGACACATACTGACTGACACGCACATACACATTGACATAAACACACACTGACTGAAACCACACCACCACGCACACTGAATGAAACACACACAGACTGACACATCCCAAAACTGATACACCACACACGCACTGTGTTGACACACACAAGCACACGTACTGACACCACACCTGCGATACTACACACACACACAACCTCTGGCATCACACACAACACACTGACTGACTGACCGAATCACAACACACACTGTACACACACACTACTCACCCACCCTGTGAGTGACACACACACAAAAAAAAAGAATTCGTTCTTATTATATCATAGACAGTGTAAATAGCTAATACACTGTTCTAATCAAACTTGTATTGCGTGTAAGGCACCAAATTGCTTGTTTCTATATTTATAAAAACACACCATACAAATACACTGTTCTGTGACAAAACAGTAACCAAGAACATAGCTGTTTCATTTTTCAACTGCTGTGTCGCAGAACACCACACGCACTAAGTTTTATAATGTATTGGGGGAGTGTTTTTTTTACTATATATCATTGGGGGTGGGGTCTTTTTTATATATACTATTGGAGGGTGGGGCATGTAAAAGTATGGGGGTAAGGGGGGGGCCTTTTTTAAAATGTTTTAGGGTGGGGTGGGCTTTTAAAAATGTATTGTGGTAGCGGGGGTTTTCAAATATGTATTGGAGGAGTGGGGTTTTTTTTTCAATTTTGGGGGAGAGTTTTTTTTTAAAATGTATGTGGGAGTTGGGGGCTTTTTCAACATGTATTCACGGTCAGTGAGATGTTAACTGTCCTTTGTGGGGTTATTGACTTGGGGAACCGAGAGGGGGAGAGGAGTGAAGTGAGAAGTGAGTGACACAAGGGAGTAGCAGTAGACGAAGAGGAGATCAAAACATGAAAGACGGATGGGAAAGGAGGTGGAACTGTGTCGAGTGTGGAAATGGGTGGGGTGGCTCTCAATACCACTTTGGGCGGGAGGGCCGACTAACTCTAGTCATTGGCCATGGGAATCAGTCTGCGGCCCGTTATCCTTATACAGGTAATTATGCTAACGAACTAATTTGAGCTGGGGGGCCTTTAAAACTATATAATGATGTGATAAGCCCTGTTTTACTAGAACACACTAATTGAAACCGCGTATGTGTTGAACATATTGATATTTGGACGAAGTGTCTAAATAGTACAACCCAGCTATAACTCAAGCAGAGGAGCGCAAACTTATTGCTGCAAAACCCCCCTGCCTGCCTCCCCCTCGGTCTGACACTCCCTCTCCGACCTGCAGCCAGTGTCAATGACGCTCCAGGGTCACGTGACGTCAGGTCCGTGACCCGTGCCATCATTAACGCGATTGTCACGTCACGTCACACAGACCGCCGCGGTGCCATTTGACGATCCATGTTGTCATGTGAGACACCGTCTGAACCCAGTAAGTTTTAGTGTTGCGAGGCCTTCACAGTGCCCGCACCATCCCGCACCCCGTGCATTTAATTTAAAATGTGCCTGGGGAGGCAGCGCGGGACCTCTGCAACTACCTGCCCGCGGCCCCGCTCAGACAAAATCTCCCGCGCCCTCCCCCCCAGTTTGCAAACTGCGCATACAGTATATAATTCACTTAACTATGTAAAAACAGTTCACTAAGGGTCTTTTTTTTTTACCACATCCTGTGCTTTCTCCTATTCACTGAGGCACTATTTTTCCCTTCTCTGGCATAATAGATAAAGGCTTTTGATGAGGAATTTTCAGATCTCTCTGATGATTTATTATGCATTTTAATTTGCCCTGTTTAACATTTAATGAAATCATTTGCCACTAATCCTCATTTTTCATGCAAGTACTAATAAAAAAAAATAGTGTCTTTAAACTAAAATTAATGACTTTTCATGCAGAAAAATAATTTTTAACAATGAAGGATGAGAGTTTTAAAGCACTTTTTGGAAAACTGCATATATTTATTATATGTACTGTCAGTCATGCTACACATGCCTACTGTCATCTCTCCTGGCAACAAGACCTGGTAAGTTACAGGAGTGCCAGCAGTAATGTATGAGCCTGTTTGCCTCACACGCCCTGCGAGTGCCCGTATGTTGGATGGGAGTGGCTACTGTATCGAAAGGTCCATTGTTCGTGAGCCTCAGAGATGTGCCTGCCTCCTGCAGGTATATAAGGCACTACAACGCTACTAAAGTTAGTGTGTGCGGGTCTAGAAGTGGACGGTTTAAATCACAAGTGTAAGGTCCCCCCTAGGTCGTAACTAGGTGTACCAACTATCTTAAGTTGCTAAGTGCCAACTGTGTCCAGGGACCTGTCGCACAGGGGTGATCTTCCCTACGGGGCGGGGTTGAGAAATCCACTCCTTCGGCTAGGGCTACCTTTGACAGGGAACCACAGATAATGTGCGGCTGAAGACGCTTCCTTGCACAGGGCTAGCCTCGCCCGACCTCTGTGACAATAAGCTAGATTGTGAAAAGAAAACCCCCACTGGTGTGAGTTTGCAATTACTCTCCTGGGCCCTCCCACCAAGAAGGAGTTCCGTCATCAGAGCCACACCTGCATCTTCATGATCCTGATGATGTGTGAGGCGCTTGCACGTATGTAGTAGGGACTCGTCACCCCACTACCTCAGATACCTGTCTTGCTGACATTCCCCCAATACATCAACGGGAGACTCCAGGAGACTACCTGTTGCTATAGTGTCACCACCATACACAGACATGTAACGGGGCTGGATAACCACGGGCCAATTGAGATTGGGGGGGTCAACCGAGACACAATCCCGTTACATACTATAGCATGCAGCAATTAACAATGTACTGTACATCAAAATACGGCATCAGAACCATATAGTTGCCATACATACATCATTCATACAGTACATTTACATACAAACAAAATATTATTTATAAGGCATATAGATCATAATAAGGGTCATATTTACTCAGCAGTGTTGTTCCATAAAACAACATTTTGGCCAGAGTACCCCCTTACAGACCATTCCCTTAACATGGTCTGAGAAGCCCGATCTACTAACCATTAATTGAATTTATCTTTGTAAGTAGTAATCATAATAATGTCTGAAATATTTCAGTATTTTAATAATTCTGGCTACTGTACCAAGATAAATTGAATTACAAGTTTACCATAAAAAACAAGAATTCGTTGGGCGTGGCTAAGACACTGAGCTTGAGGGCCGGCATATTCCGGCAGCTATCTCAGTTCCGAGGGACTTCCGACAACACTGCTGCAATCAGCTCCGGAGACCCCCTGCACATCTACACTATGAATAAAAATGTATTTTAAATGTATTTATTTATAATAATTTATTTATTTATTTAGATTTATTTATTTATTTTTTGGGCGGCTGCTGTGTGTGAGTTTTTTTTTATTGTGGGTAGCGGGAGTGGGTGAAGGGGGTTTTAGCCCCAACGGTGGTTGTTTAGGGCTTGCGGGGGGTAGAGGGAGGGGTTAACCCCTTCATGACCGTAGCGGTATTAACTGCTTCGGCCGTGAAGGGGTTAAGTGCACCCGCAACACTCCCGCAAGTCCTAAACTCACACCAAGGGCCAAATACCCCCTTCACCCACCCCGCTACCCACAATAAAGCGGGCACGGTGGGTTAACCCCTTCATTGCCTTAGCGGCTATCAGCTATGGTAATGAAGCAGCATTTCTGTATTTTTAATAATATTGTGCAGGAGCAGGGGTTCCCTGAGCATTAATTTCTGGCTCAGGGAACCCCCTGCTCACTGTACATCAACATGACTCAATTTGCAGGAGATTGGTCTTAGAGGTAGTACTGAGGTCATGGTGGCCTGAGACATTAAGGAAGGTCAATTCCGTGTAATGTAGAGTGTGCTGTATGGAGAAGTGTTATTTGTAGTACAAGTGTGGTTTTAAAACCCTTCTACATTTTTGTATATGGTTCATCATGTGTGTGTATATACGTGGTGTGTAATAATATATAATATATATATATATATATATATATATATATATTGATATATATATAATATATATATATATATATAATATATAAAGCAGCAGTCAGCACTCAATGTAAGGCAAAAGGCAGTTGCTAGTCCATAGGGATCCACATTCATACGAACCAGCCCAAAGACAGTAAGAGACAGCAACCAACGAGGTGTAATCCAAAAATATCTGTATGAAAAGAACAGATACACGAAAGCCAAAAGGGCTGGTTCGTAATGACATATATATACTGTTATGTATAGGGATTGTTTTTATAATTATACTGTATATATATACACGTAAATATTTTTTATCTTCATGTATTATTTATTTATTTAGATTATTTATTAATTGTGGGGCTGTTGTGCGTGAATTTTTTTTATTGTGGGTAGTCGGGGGTGGGTGAAGGGCGTGTTTGGCTCTTGGTTTGAGTTAGGACTTGCGGGGGGTTGCGGGGTGCACTTAACCCCTTCACGACCGTGCATTTAATACCGCTATGGTCGTGAAGGGTTTTAAGTGCACCGCTACCCCCGCAAGCCCTAAACAAACACCGTATGGGGCTAATTCCACCTTCACCCACCCCATACCCACAATAAAAAAATTCACACAGCAGCAGCCACATAATAAATAAATCTAAATAAATGAATATAAATAAATACATTTAAAATACATTTTATTCATATGTTATGGTGCAGGGGGTCTCCGGAGCTGATCCGCTGTGGTTGACACCTGTCTCCCCGAGATACAGGCCCCTTTAGGTGTGCCGGTATCCCTCGCTTGGTTTACATGCCGCGGTCACGTGATCGGGACCTTTAATGCGAGGGATCCGGCACCTCATAAGGGCCTGTATCTCGGGGAGCAGGGGTCCCCGGACTGAAACCAACGCGTTCAGCTCCGGAACCCCTGCACATCTACACTATGAATAAAAAGTTATTTTAAATGTATTATTTATAATTTATTTATATTTTTATTTATTTATTTATTTTTTGGGCGGGCTGCTGTGTGTGAGTTTTTTTTTATTGTGGGTAGCGGGAGTGGGTGAAGGGGTTTTAGCCCCAACGGTGGTTGTTATGGGCTTGCGGGGGGTAGAGTAGGGTTT
>WSYH01001938.1:17245-101338 GCA_036426205.1 Ascaphus truei
GGGGGGGTAGCGGGAGGGGTTAACCCCTTCATGACCGTAGCGGTATTAACTGCTACGGCCGTGAAGGGGTTAAGTGCACCCGCAACCCCCCCGCAAGTCCTAAACTCACATCAAGGGCCAAATACCCCCTTCACCCACCCCGCTACCCACAATAAAGCGGGCACGGTGGGTTAACCCCTTCATTGCCTTAGAGGCTATCAGCTATGGTAATGAAGCAGCATTTCTGTATTTTAATAATATTGTGCAGGAGCAGGGTGTCCCCTGAGCATTGATTTCTGGCTCAGGGAACCCCCTGCTCACTGTACAATATTATAAAATACAGAAATGCTGCTTCGTTACCATAGCACATAGCCGCTAAGGTAAGGAACGAGTGTTTATTTATATATGTGTTTTATTTATACTGTATCAACATGACTCAATTTGCAGGAGATTGGTCTTAGAGGTAGTACTGAGGTCATGGTGGCCTGAGACATTAAGGAAGGTCAATTCCGTGTAATGGAGTGTGCTGTATGGAGAAGTGTTATTTGTAGTACAAGTGTGGTTTTAAAACCCTTCTACATTTTTGTATATGGTTCATCATGTGTGTGTATATACGTGGTGTGTAATAATATATAATATATATATATATATATATATATATATATATTGATATATATATAATATATATATATATATATATATATATAAAGTCAGCAGTCAGCACTCAATGTAACGGCAAAAGGCAGTTGCTAGTCCATAGGGATCCACATTCATACGAACCAAGCCCAAAGACAGTAGAGACAGCAACCAACGAGGTGTAATCAAAAATATCTGTATGAAAAGAACAGATACACAAAGCCAAAAGGGCTGTTCGACATGAATATATATACTGTTATGTATAGGGATTGTTTTTATATTATACTGTATATATATACACGTAAATATTTTTTATCTTCATGATATTATTTATTTATTTAGATTATTTATTAATGTGGGGCTGTTGTGCGTGAATTTTTTTATTGTGGGTAGCGGGGGTGGGTGAAGGGCGTGTTTGGCTCTTGGTGTGAGTTTAGACTTGCGGGGGGTTGCGGGGTGCACTTAACCCCTTCACGACCGTGCATTAATACCGCTATGGTCGTGAAGGGGTTTTAAGTGCACCGCTACCCCCGCAAGCCCTAAACAAACACCGATGGGGCTAATCCACCTTCACCCCACCCCATACCCACAATAAAAAAATTCACACAGCAGCAGCCACATAATAAATAAATCTAAATAAATGAATATAAATAAATACATTTAAAATACATTTTATTCATAGTGTTATGGTGCAGGGGGTCTCCGGAGCTGATCCGCTGTGGTTGACACCTGCTCCCCGAGATACAGGCCCCTTTAGGTGTGCCGGTATCCCTCGCTTGGTTTACATGCCGCGGTCACGTGATCGGGACCTTTAATGCGAGGGATCCGGCACCTCATAAGGGCCCTGTATCTCGGGGAGCAGGGGTCCCCGGACCTGAAACCAACGCGTTTCAGCTCCGGAACCCCCTGCACATCTACACTATGAATAAAAAAGTTATTTTAAATGTATTATTTATAATTTATTTATTTTTTATTTATTTATTTATTTTTTGGGCGGGCTGCTGTGTGTGAGTTTTTTTTTATTGTGGGTAGCGGGAGTGGGTGAAGGGGTTTTAGCCCCAACGGTGGTTGTTATGGGCTTCGGGGGGTAGAGGAGGGTTTACCCCTTCATGACCGTAGCGGTATTAACTGCTTCGGCCGTGAAGGGGTTAGTGCACCCCAACACTCCCGCAAGTCCTAAACTCACACCAAGGGCCAAATACCCCCTTCACCCACCCCGCTACCCACAATAAAGCGGGCACGGTGGGTTAAACCCCTTCATTGCCTTAGCGGCTATCAGCTATGGTAATGAAGCAGCATTTCTGTATTTTTAATAATATTGTGCAGGACAGGGGTTCCCTGAGCATAATTTCTGGCTCAGGGAACCCCCTGCTCACTGTACAATATTATAAAATACAGAAATGCTGCTTCGTTACCTGCACCNNNTTACCATAGCACATAGCCGCTAAGGTAAGGAACGAGTGTTTATTTATATATGTGTTTTATATGTATATATGTGTTTTATTTATACTGTACATGTGCAGAGGATCTCCGGAGCAGAAACATTTTTGTTTTAGGTCCGGGGACCCCCTGCTCCCCGAGATACAGGCCCCTTTAAGTGGTGCCGGTATCCCTCTGCTTTGTTTACATGCCGCGGTCACGTGATCGGGACCTTTTAATGCAGAGGGATACCGGCACCTCATAAAGGGGGCTGCATCTCGGGAAGCAGGGGGTCCCCCGACCTGAAACCAACGCGGTTCAGCTCCAGAGACCCCCTGCACATCTACACTATGAATAAAAATGTATTTTAAATAATTTTTAATGTGCCGATGTTTGCGCACAGACAGCAGCGGTTCTCTCTCTGCTGCAAACACATCTTGCCAGGCCTATAATATCATTGATGTGCATATACAGTACTGTATGTGTATGTTAGGGGTTATAGGGGTTGTTGTTATACAGTTTATACTGTATATATACAGTATATACTGCATTACAATTCATGAATTTCTCGGCTTCAAAGACAACAGCTCGCAAACGCCCCCATGCGTTTTTACACGGCATTGCAGTATTGCAGCCAGCGGGAATAAAATGCTTAATTCACAGCCGCGAAAATAACGCTATATACCCCGGGGGAAAATCGACACAAAACCGCACATTCCCGGGATCTTCTGAAATTCGCGGAGCTAGCCAAGTAAGAATAAAGTTGGTCACCAGTGTACTTACCAGGTTTACTGCCAGCATGAGAAAGAACTGTATACCATTTTTATACATGGCTACATACAGTAATACTGAAATGAAATAAATATATGTACTCATGGCTGCCGAGAGGGGGGTATAGAAGGTAGATTTATCCCGGGCCCGGTGGTGGCTGCAGGTCCTCTCCCAGCCAGGCCCCCATCTCTCTCTCAGATGCAGATATCTATCACTGTCCCATGCCGACAGGCCTCTGTGACATCAGCTTTCCGGAAGTAGGCTTGACCTAGCATCTGGCGCGCGACTGCATGTACGGAGCCAGCATGGGACAGAAGGATAGAGGCCTGCATTGAGTGAGAGCCGGGGCCCACCCAGGAGAGGATCGGCAGCCATGCCTGGCCAGAGGTCAGGCCCAACTTTCAGTGCCGACCGGACAGACCCCCCGCAGACCATCCACAAGGTAAGTCTGTTTTTTTAAAAAATATGTAGAGGGGGAGTGGGGGTCTGGTTTATGTATATTTGGGTAGTAGGGTGTCTTATTTATATGTATTGGGGGATTTGGGTCTTTTTAATATGTATTGGTGGTTGGGGGTCTTTTGAAGTGAAACATTTTTAGCGGCTTGAATGCAATAGATTGGAGACGGAAGTCAGAGGTGACGGAAGTGACATGACTCCTGGCAGAAGAGGCCGCTAGTGTTGCCAGCTTCCACCAGGAGGAGGCAGTGCTGGACAGATGGGGAAGGAGACACACACAATCCGGTCGAGGGCGAGAGAGCGGAGGAGACTGCTCCAGTACTCAGACAGCGGTGGGGATATGGAGCTTGCCTGTGCTAGCTTGGTGACTGTATCCCCTGTACACCCATGCCAAGCACACCCTCCCTCCTCCAGTGAGCCGCCGAGAACACCCTCCCCCCACCCAGTGAGCCAGCGAGCACAAGTGAGCTGCCGGGCACATTCTCCAGCCCACCCAGTGAGCCACCGAGCACACCCTCTCCCCCCAGTGAGCCACTGGGGGTGGGTGGTGAAGAGTCAGGAGAGAGGGGGGCAGGACCCTGAGAATAACACACACCACACAGAGACACACACACTGACTGACACACACACTGACTGACACACACACACAAACACACTGACACAAACACACACACACACTGACACACACACACACACACACTAACACATACTGACTGACTGACACACGTATACAAACTGACACACACACACACACACACACACACACACACACACACACTGACTGAAACACACACACACACTGACACACACACACACCAACATTGACTGACACACACACACTGACTGGCACACACACACTGACTGACAAACACACATAGACACACAGTGACACACACACACTGACACATACTGAATGACACGCACATACACATTGACATAAACACACACTGACTGAAACACACACACGCACACTGAATGACAAACACACACAGACTGACACACACTGATACACACACACACACTGTGTGACACACACAAGCACAGTGACTGACACACACACTGACTGATACACACACACACACGCTGGCACACACACACACACTGACTGACTGACTGAATGACACACACACTGACACACACACTCACCCACACACTGTGAGTGACACACACACAAAGAATTCAGTTATTATAAATATAGAAGTGTAAATAGCTAATACACGTGTTCTAAGTCAAACTTTATTGCGTTATGGCACCAAAATTGTGTTTCGATATTTAATAAAAACATCACCATTACAAATACAATTTCTGTGACAAAACAGTAACAAAAGACAAAGCTGTTTCATTTTAAATGCGTGTGCTCAGAACACACACGCACTAATTTTTATATGTATTGGGGGATGTTTTTTTTTAATATATATATTGGGGGGTGGGGGTCTTTTTTATATATACATATTGGGGGTGGGGGCCATGTTAAAATGTATTGGGGGAGTAAGGGGGGGCCTTTTTAAAATGTTTTAGGGTGGGGGGGCTTTTAAAAATGTATTGTGGTAGCGGGGGTTTTCAAATATGTATTGGAGGAGTGGGGTTTTTTTTTAAATGTATTGGGGGAGAGGTTTTTTTTAAAATGTATTGGGGAGTTGGGGGCTTTTTAAAATGTATTCAGGTAGTGAGATTTAATGTACTTTGTGGGGGTTATTGATTGAGAGGAGAGAGGGGGAGAGGGAGTGAGTGAGGAAGTGAGGAAAAAAGGGAGTAAGAGTGAGACGCAAGGGAGAGAAATACATGGAAAGAGGATGGGAAATAGAGGGGACTGTCGAGGTGTGAAATGGTGGGGTGGCTCTCAATACCACCTGGGCGGGAGGGCAGACGTAACTCTAGTCATTGGCCATGGGAAATCAGTCTGCGGCCCTATATACTGTATACAAGGAAGTTGCTAACGAACTAATTTAGAGCTGGTGGGGCCTTTAAAACATTATAAATGGGATGAAAGCCCTGTTTTACAAGACAACCTAATTGAAACCGATGTGTTAACATATTGATATTGGTAGAAGTGTCTAATAGTAAACCAGCTATACACTACAGCAGAGGAGCGCAAACTTATGATGCTGCACCCCCTGCCTGGCCTCCCCTGGTCTGACACCCCCTCTCCTACCTGGCAGCAGTGTCAAATGACGCTCCAGGGTCACGTGACGTCAGGTCACGTGACCCGTGGCGTCATTTAATGCCGATGATGTCACGTCACGTCACATGACCCCGCGGTGCCATTTGACACCATGTTGTCATGGAGACACGTCTGAATCCCAGTAAGTTTTAGTGTTGCAGAGGCCTCACGTGCCCCACCCCCCCCCGGCATTAATTTAAATGCCTTGGGGAGCAGCGCGGGACCTCTGCAACTGCCCGCGCCCCCTCAGACAAATCTCCCGCGCCCTCCCCCCCAGTTTGCAAACTGCTGCAATACAGTATATTAAGTCACTTAACTAGTAAAAAACAGTTACTAAGGGTCTTTTTTTACCACATCCTGTGCTTTCTCTATTCCACTGAGGCACTATTTTCCGCTTCTTGGCTAATAGAGTAATAGGCTTTTGATGAGGCAATTTCAGATCTGCTCTGAGATTTATTATGCATTTTAATTTGCCCTGTTTATTTAATGAAACTCATTGCCACTAATCCTCATTTTTCAGCAAGTACTAAAATAAAAAAAAATAGTGTCTTTAAATAAAATTAATGACTTTCATGCAAGAAAAATAATTTTAACAATGAAAGGATAGAGTTTTAAAGCACTTTTTGGAAAACTTGCATATATTTATATATGTACTGTAGTCATGCCTAACAATGCCTACTGTCATCTCTCCTGCTGGCAACAAGACCTGGTAAGTTACAGGAGTGCCAGCAGTAATTATGGAGGTTTGCCCTCACACCCTGGCGAGGTGCCCTATGTATGGATGGGAGTGGCTACATGTTCTGCGTCCATTGTTAGTGACCTCAGAGATGTGCCTGCCTCCTGAGGTATATAAGGCACTACACTGCCTAAAGTTAGTGTGTGCGTGCGTAGAAGTGGAAGGTTGAAATCACAAGTGTAAGGTGCCCCCTAGTGTCGTAACTAGGGGTACCAACTAATCTTTAAGTTAGCTAAGGCCAACTGTGTCCAGGGACCTGGCACAGGGGTGATCTCCCTACGGGGAGAGGGAATCCCACTCCATTGGGAGGGCGTACCTTTTGAAGGGAATCACAGAGAATGTGCGGCTGAGACGTTTCACTGCACAGGGCAGCTCGCCCACCTCTGGTACAATAAAGATGACTTGTGAAAAGAAAACCCCCTGGTGTGAGTTTGCAATTACTCTCCTGGGGCCCTCACCACCAAGAAGGAGTTCCTCATCAGGACCATCTACCTGCATCTGCATAGATCCTGATGAGGTGGAGGCGCTGCACGTAATGTGAGTAGGACTCGTCACCCACTACCTCAGATACCTGTCTTGCTTGACATCCCCCAATACCATCAAGCGGGAGACTCAGGAGTCCTGTTGCCTACAGGTGCACCACCATACACAGACATGTAACGGGCTGGATAGACCACAGGGGCCAATGTGAGATTGGGGGGGTCAGACCAGACACGAACTCCCGTTACATATATACAAGTGCAAATTAACAATGTACTGTACACAAAATACTGCATAACCATATAGTAGTGCCAAAATAAATCATTCAATACAGTACATTTACAATTACAAAAAAATATTATGTTTAATGAGATTAATAGTATTAATAAGGGTCATATTTACTCAGCAGTGTTGTTCCATAAAACACATTTTGGCCAAGAGTACCCCTTACAGACCATTCCCTTAAATGGTCTGTGAGAAGCCCGATCTACTAAACCATTATTGAATTTATCTTGTAGAGTATAATAATAATGTCAGAAGATATTCAGTATTTTAATAATCTGGCATACTGTACAAGAGGATAAATTGAATTACAAGTTTACCATAAAAAAACAAGGAATTGGTGGGCGTGGCTAAGACACTGAGCTGAGCGGTCGCACGCTAGCTCAGTTCCGAAGGGAACGAGCCGACAACACTGCTCAAAACCCCTAGAAAGGCTGCCAGTGCCTACACACCTGAGGCAGGGGGCCGGCACATGAGGCCCTGAAACCGTGGGCGGATCCTGAGGTTCCCCTGCGCTGGGTAGGCGCCCGAGGGGCCCCCACAAGGCCCGTGAGCCTCACAACATTACAGCAAAAAGAGTGCAAGATGGCTGACGGGCATGCATAGCCCTATAGACCTTTAAACAGTCAGACTCCCTGCAGTGCACAGGCAGACACAGGCAGAGGCGACCACCACTGAGACTGGCAAGGAGCTTGGAAGAGTCCCCGTTATCCCTGCAAGTGGCAGCTGGAAGCGGGTGAGGAGCGGGGGCACACCGACTGTGCTCGTGACTGGCGGCAGTGAAGCAGTGAAAGCTAAACACCGACTGCTACTGAGGGGAGGTAAGGATGGGTGGAGACACCGGACGATGGGGCGGCGGGCAGCAACTGTCTAAGAGCCCCTGCTCTGAAGCAAGCAGATATTCCTGGCTGGTGGCCGGTAAATACAAGAAGGATACCAGAGCAGAGGGGGGTTTCTCGCCTAGCATTGCGCTTAGCAGCTGGGCTACAGTGAGCTACAGAGAGCTGCGAGATTGCCCCCCCCCCCGCAGAAAAGAGAGGTACATGAGGATTGTGCCTGGCAGTGTTAGGACCTGCAGATTGGACATGCCGTGAAGTGGCTGCAGGCTTATAAACTTTTGGCTAAAGTTTGAATGGGACTGCCAGGGACACCCGCGGTTAATCTGATGGGCCATTAGTCAATTCAAAAATGCCTTAAACTTGCCTTAAACTAGACCCAGCATGTACCTGGGTCTTTTTGTCAATTGCCAGTGGTTTGTGTTAGAATAACCGTCGGCACTACAGTATGTTTCAACCCAGACTTTGTGTCCCCAGAAACGAGTGGCCCCTTTTTACTAAGCAGTGCTACCAAGTTGCTCACTGAGCATGCTCAGAGTTACCTGGGCTGGCCATATGATCATTTCCCATGTTACCTGGCAGGATAGGTGCAAGATAATTCATTGCCAATCCGATGAGGCTCATGTTAAAAAACAGGTCCCTTAGCTTTAAAAGGTGCCTGCAGCCTCATCCCTGTGTTGTTGTTGAATCCTTTGAAGATCTAATCCTAAGGAACGAACTGCTACCAGTGTGACCTGGTATTTCGTTCCTGTGATTGCTGTTTATGATGTCCTGAATTCAAGGGTGAACTGCTATCCCTGCGTCGGGATATTTCGCCCTATACCATCTTGTAAGTGTTTTTATCCCATGTTATTCCTTTTACTGTGTGTGTTGTTCTGAAAGAAATAAACTTACAGGTTTATTTTATCGCTGTCTTGCTACAATCAGTTCCCAGTGATTTTGTGTTGATAAGTTCTGTTCCACCATGACAGGAGATAGCAAACTATGGGCCACGCATAAAGCCACTGTAAGAGGTAAAATAATAAGCATTGCTTCATATAGAATAAAGGAGAAGAATAAGAGGATAAACAGCCTAAACAATAATATTAGAGAAAATGAGGAGAGCTTTCAACAAAACCCAATAGACACAGTCAGAGCAAAAATTGACAAAGAGAGAACGGAGCTTAAAAATATACTGATAGAGGACACTGAAAAAGCAATGCGGTGGACAAACCAGATTTTTTTAAGAGAAAGGCAACAAAGCAGATAGATATTTAGCAGCTAAAGTCCGAAATAAGACGGCCAGCCTTAATATATATATATATATATATATATATATATAGTATAAAAACCAACCAAGACGAGCTAACATATAACCCCGCTAAAATCAATGAAGAGTTTGTGTCATATTACTGCAATTTATATAATCGGGTAAAACCCGACTGTCACGGTAGACCAAGCTTTTAACTTCTTAATTAAAAGGATCATTGCTTGAGAAAGAAGTGAGATAAAATAAATTGCGATTTATTGACATAAAGAACATCCACAACTATGTTACACAAATTACAGGAAAAAGACACACTTACTTTGGAAACTGGGGAAAAAACTAATCCTTCCTAATGGCAATCAAACAATCAAAATAATCCAGGCCACTTTTCATTCCTGTGGCCTCTTGCTGTTGGATTCTGGTCACTTATCCTCTGAGAAATTTAGACGATTTACTCAGAGCTGGAACTTCTCAAATGGTACTGAATCTCAGGTGAATCACACAAGATGTAACTGATGAATCTCTTTACATGATAGACTGATGGAACTCTTAGATGGAACTGATGGAACTTACTGTCTGACTGACTGCACCAACTTTTAAAAACTCCAAATGTCCTATTTCAATAATGTACAGTCAATCTCTGGCGTGGGAACCAATTTCTCCACTTATCGTCAGGTTCTTCCAGTCC
This sequence comes from Ascaphus truei, assembly GCA_036426205.1. NCBI lineage: Eukaryota > Metazoa > Chordata > Amphibia > Anura > Ascaphidae > Ascaphus > Ascaphus truei. The sequence continues at coordinate 26,936 of WSYH01001938.1, forward strand.
TGCAACAACAGGCACACAGCCTCAGTATCACAACTGAGCATGTGCAACAAAAATGTCATCTTCCCCCACCTGTCACCTGGCTTCAGAGTAGTGAGAGAACACGTGCCCGAACCACCATTTAGCCCACTCACAATTCAAACCCACCCCCCTGGCTCCAAATGCCACTAAGTCTGGCCTTGGCCACCTGGCTTCTTTGATCTGATTCGGCCTTAATTAGCATGGAAGGCTAACAAATGATTCACACCTCTAGTTCCTTGCGTTTGAACTGACTCTTTGAAGCTGCGAATATTGGTGTTTCACTTCGGCAGGAAGGTTAACAAATGGTTCACACTTCTAGGAAAAATGTCCCTTTGAACGATTAGCCCTCAGCCCCCCCACTGGGTCTTTGCAGACTAAAGATCCTGTCTAATTTAATGCATAAAGGTTAACCATATCTTAAAACACTGCTGCTTAAAAATATACTGGTTTCAATACCCTATGCTTTTCTACAGTTCTGTATTAACATGCACTAAGTCTGTTGGGGTGAGAGAGAGAGTGAAAACATTAACTGTTGCTACACTTACGAGCCCATCCCTGCTATACTTTAAAACCTAGCCTACGCAGTTTTATTCTAACATGAATTAAACATTTTCCTTACCCCCCAATTAACTCTCAGCTTTATCCTGAGCGGGAGCTACCATAATTCATACCTTTAACACATGATATGATTTCCCCCCTGAACCTCTATCCTGGACACCGACCACATTAATGTGGATATAGAAACAAAAATAGACGATTAAATAAAAACAACAAAACTGTCTAAATTAGACGAATCAGAGTCTAGTCAACTAGGAACCACAATAACAGCGGAGGAGGTTTCCGTAGCCATTAGATCTCTTAAAAATTCCAAGGCCCCGGGCCTAGACGGATTCTCCAAGCTTTATTTGAAAAAGTTTGAGTCTATTCTAAAACCATATCTGGTCAGATGGTTTAATAAGATTGTGAGAGGCGAAGCGCTACCAAACGACTCTCTCATCATAATACCAAAAGATGGAAAGATCCTATGCTATGCCCTAGCTAGAGGCCTATCTCCCTGATAAACACAGATATAAAATTGTTCGCAAAAATGTTGGCGACCAGACTGAACAAGGTATTAAATATTTTGGTCCACCCCGACCAAGTAGGTTTCACCCCTGAACAGCAAGCATCTGATAATATATGAAGAATTATTAATATTATACATAATAGTACCACGAATCAGCACCCCACACTAGTCTTGGGGCTAGACGCAGAAAAAGCATTCAATACGGTGGCTTGGCCTTTTTTGTTTCGGGTACTCAGAGAGGTGGGTCAACATTAAAATGTTATTAATGGTATTAAAGTACTATACTCAAATTGAACCCCCAAAGAGCTTGTAGGTGTTCTGTATGTTTTATAATTCTTGTGCAGCTAGTCTTGGCTGTTTTGGAGGGTGGCAACCTCCTATCCAATTGAAGCTCACTCCCTCCCCCATTTAAATGGTTAAAAGCTCACTCCATGGCATCTCCAACTATCAGGGGAACTTGCCTGCATGCAGTGTGATTGTGACAAATCTATTACAGAGTGCTTTTCCTGGTAATGTACAGGTTAATAAAAGCTTCAATCAGACTTAGAACTTTTGCAACTTATATTGACAGATTTATTATAAATCATTCTTCCTGGCAATGCACAGGTTATTAAGAATTTATATTAGTGTAGGGACCCTTGAAATGTGGTCTGCCGTGAAGTTTGGCTCAAGGGCTTACAACAATTTGGCCAAAATGTTAAACTAAAAGACCATTTTATTTATTAGTTATTTATACATGTATATTTAGGCACTGTACCGTATATAAGTTTTTCTGGATGTGCACTGAGCTTTGTCTGTGTTTTATGTTATGTCTCTGGTTTTAAATATATATTGCCATGCTCAGTAGCACTCCTCTGTGAAACTTATATGCTTATATATATGTTGTGGGTATTTTGGGGGTTCAATTTGAGCTTGTAGGTGTTCTGTATGTTTTATTTATTTTTACATACAGGGTTGTTTCCTCCGGACTGCGGGAGAACTATGGAGACCACCTGAGGTCTCCTCGGACTTCTCACGGGTAAACGGTGCTCACCACAAACGAGACGGGACCGCGGTGCTGAGGTGGGATAGGAAATAACGCCACCCACAGCCACGAGGGCACGTCTTGATTGAAGAGTGGTCTGGGATTCCGGATCGGGGTAGGAGAGGTACGGTAGGTAGAGGGGCCGTTAGCCAAGTCCGGGGTAAGAGAGAGGGACGTTGTAGTTTACCGTAAGCCAGGATCGGGATGCCAGAGGTGCGGAGAGTCGTGTAGCTGTAAGCCGAGTTCGGGATGCCAGAGGTACAGGTAGACGTAGCGGAAGCCGGTTCAGTTCACGAGGAAGTCTGCGGAATAGACTAAGGAGGCAGAGAATGGTGAGAACAACTGGTTCTATGCTCAGCCAACGAGTCAGTGACTCTGCAGGGTATATATAGGAGAGAGGAACCAATAGCAGCGCAGCAAGGTAGGGGTGTGTGGAAAGGCCAGGTTACAGCAGGTATAGGTCCAGAAGGAGTCCCAGGGGAGGAGCCATAAAGCCCAGCAGCCTGGCTGAGTTTGGTGGTAGCCATCAAAAGAGGCGCTGTGCCTTTAAGAGGCGGGAGCGCCTCCGTGTGGCCGCGCCTCCGTGAGGCAGTACCATCGGCTGCGTGCGCGGACCCACGCCCTGCTCTGAGAGCAGAAGAGGAAGGAAGATGTGCGCGCGCGCGCATAGAGGGAAAAGCTGACGGCGGCTTGCCTCCGGAGTCCACGTGTGCCGCGGGAGACCCAAATGGAGCTGCAGGTAAGTGAGGAGCACGCCGAGAGCGGCGTGGCTCCAGAATCCTCACAGGCATTCAATGATAATTGTGTTTTGCGACATAACTGGTCTTGAACTTGTTAAGATCTTATAGAGAGAGGGGGTGGGGGAGGACGACAAGGAACTTATATTTCAGCAAGACATATGACAATTAACAGGCCCTGAAACAGGGCTAATTGAGGCTTATTTTACAGCAATACATATTACGAGTACTGTGTACTATGGCTGGATTGGTGCAGGTCTCGATTCAGCCTTTTGGGAGGGCGGGGAGGGTAAGAGAGTGGGGGGTATGGGTGGGTGAGGGAGGGGGTGGACAATAATGAACTTATATTGCGGCCAACCATATCTCAAAAAAGAAAAAAGGAGGGGGGGAGGGAGGGAAACATGAGGATATATACCATTATTGAAATAACATTAGCCATCAACTGTAAACTGTATACGACGAGCGAGGCTCGTTTGTAAGAATGTCTGTGCTATCAGGACCTTGAGATAGTCATTGGGAGTCTGAATTCTCCCCAGTAGTGTGTTCCCACATTTTGTGCGGGGCCTGTCTGAGTACTGACACCGCGGTCAGGTGCTGAGAGCAAGGCTGCGGAGCTTCGTGTACTCACGGTTATACATGGGCCCTGTCTAGTGACCGAGGATGGGAGTCCTTGCTTTCCCAGCTGTCGTAGCCCGTGATGGATCAGGATAAAGGTATTCGTTCGCTCCGGTGACCACAATGTAGGTGTAGGGCGCAGGGGAAGAGGAGATAAAAGGGAATTACCACATCTCCTGCCTCGTCCGAGGGGGAGCCTCTGCCGTCATCTCTTCGGTGCTTCCCAACCGGTGAGTGTCGATTAGCTTCTTCTGCTCGTTGGCCTGGGCCGGGTAGATCGTTCCTTCGTTTGTAGTGAGTAGATGGTGTTGAGAAGGGAAGGGGGAATAGGTCTCTCCTTTGGCTGTTGGCCTCCTCGTTCTGGCCCTGGTATGCTCGGGCAGTAGTAAGATTGCCTTCCTCCTCTTCACCGCGGAAGGGTGCAGGGATGGGGAAGAAGGGGTAGGCATGCAAGTGGGTATCTATAGCGGTCGCTGTCATGGGAGAGGGGGGTTGGCCTGGTATTAAAGGGGTTACACCCCATTTGGCCACCCCCTGCTCTCACTTGGGAAGCAAGGGGTTAACTGGACTGCGGTCCAGTAATGTGTTTTTACCCCGCTTCAGAATCCAAATGTATATGTCCCTGTAAATGTGTATTGTTCTCATCCCAGTGTTTGCACCAACACATGCACTGGGGTTGATGCGGGAGGGAAGGGGTTACTGTTAATTCAGTGGTTATAGCCCTTTGTTCCCTTTTCCCGCCTTTTCAGGCTCCATTTTGCAGCCTCCCATAGGTCGCCATTGCAGATCCATGCATTCCAATGGCAGATCTGGCGGTTTTGGGCCTGTTTCCAGCGAAGACCAGCAGGTGGCGTCCGAGAGGAGGAGCGGTGGTTTCCCATTGTAAGTCAATGGGGCCATTGACTAATGGCGGAGCGGAGGTCCCATTGAATCCAATGGCGGCGCTCGCCCATGCATTCCCTGTGGCGGTGCCGGCCATTGATTCCAATTGGGGAAAAGCCGCGTGGCGTTAAAACGGCCAAGTCCAAAACGGTAAAATGTGTAAGTCATATCTCCGGTTCTGTGAGGACCAGAGGGCTGGGATTTGGGTTGCATGTAGTCACTGCTCCGGCATGAATGCATGGCCATTTCCAGCCCTCTCCGAACAACCAGACCGAGTATGGGCAAATGTAAAGGTTGGTGATTTTCCCCATAGACTTCAATGGCGGCGTTACTCCATTGAAGGGCTATGGCGGAGGAGCCCTATAGACTTCAATGGCGGAGTTTCCCCATTGAAAGACTATAGCGGCGGAACCCATTGACTTCAACGGCGGAGTTACTCCATTGGAAGCCTATTGCGGCGGAGCCGGTTGATTTCAATGGGAAAAGAGTGAAAAGCAGAGATTCATTTGTGAGCTGAGAATCCTGTATTAAAGTAATGAGAGTTTTAAACTGTTTTTGTGTATCTCCGGTTCTGGGGGTTGCAGAGAGCTGAAACTTGGCCACCATGGAGAGTCATCTCCGGCATGAGGGACTGGCAAGTGCCAGCCCACTGGGCCCAGCAGAACGGATTATTTTAATATGTGAAGATATTAAAGAGTGAATTGTATTTTCTTTCTGGTATAAAAACTCAGAGCCCATATGTTATGTTAATGCTCTGGATGGGAGACAAATGGTCGATCATAAACTCCTGATCAAAGACTCTCCCACCCTGCTTGTGTATGCGAAAACAATGGAATGCAAGACATGGGTGATTGATATTTAGTGTTGTAATTCACACCTTGGACAAAGGGTATTCTGGCAAAGCCAGACTTGAAGACGCCAGTCTTGTGGGAGGGGGGCTGAGGAAATAAGCCCCCTGTTTAGAATATTACCCACCCAGTGGGCAGGTATTACGGTGTCCCTCAGGTGAGGTGGCAAGGAGAGATTGGGTGCAGGTAATTGTTCTCCAATGGCCTGCACTCAATAATAAAGTATAGGATTGGAATTACATATAAACCTGTGTCCATCCTATGTCTTCGTGTTTTCGTGATGTCTACATCTGAACCTGTATTGTGGAAGAAATTGCCAATCCTGTATCCTGATTGCTTTCTTGTCCAACCCCTTAAGTAAGTGTCTATATTTTGGCTGTTATTTGTACATCTTGTGTGTTCACCTTCTTTAAGGAATAAACTGTATTTATTATATCTAAGCTGTGTTCAGTTCAACCCAGAGATTTTTTGGTGTATTATTACAGCCGCTCACAAGTTCCCGTGACAGTCGCTGCCTCTCATCTCGTCCCTGTTGAGTCCCTTCCGACTCTAGTTAGGCCGTGCTCCCGGGGACAGTTTCTCCAATTTGTATTCCTCAGCGGTACAACCGGTGTCAGTTAGGGTAGGCTGTGCAATCAAGCAGGACTCTTTCACATGGTTTTTCACCGCTCCTAGCGGGCTTGCGTCTCAACTTCCCTGATCAACAGCTTGGGACTCTTCATTGCGGCGTCTCCTCTGACTCCGGTTAAATCCTTCTCCAGGGGAGGGTTTCACTTAAGGACAGCATCCAACGGTAAGCGCGTTAACCTTTTGCTCCTAGCTGGGCTCGCGTTCAGGGGGTCCCTCAGCCGCGGACATTTTGTTTTGTAACTTTAACTGCCAACAGGGCTTAACTGTAGGTGAGAACAGTGATTTAACTGTGTTTTTATTTGTTCTTTGATTGTTTGTTTGCGGACAGCCAGTCTCTCCGAAGCTCTGGGCTGGTGTTCTTCATTTTCGGGACTGATGGTCCGAGTCTGTGTTCCACGTGTCTGGTGGGTCCAATCCCAGAGCTCGTGCGAACTGGTACATGTCTTCAGGGAATCTTACGCTCGGGTATTTCCCATTCTTAATTGCGATCAGTTTGAAGGGGAATCCCCACTTGTACTTTATTTAGTTGTCTCTGAGCATTTGAGTAAGGGGTTTTAGTTCTCTACTTCTGTTTATCGTAGTTTTTGACAGGTCGTTGAAGACTTGCAAATGTTCTCCTTGGAAGTGGATGGGGTCTTTATCACGGCAGGCACCAATTATTTTTTCCTTTGTGGTGTATTTGTGGAGCCGGACAACCACATCTTTCCTCCGTTTTGGGTCCTCTGACCGTGGGCCTAGTGCCCGATGGGCTCTGTCCATTTCAAAGTCCGCTTCTTCCCCACCATCGCAAACGGAGGAGAAAAGGTCCAGCAAGTAGGCACGGAGTTTACCAGGGAGAACCGTTTCTGGGATACCTCGGATTCTGATGTTTTGCTGTCTATCCCGGTTCTCCTGGTCCTCCATGCCATCTTTTAAGAAATCTAATTCCGTTTCCAACTGGGAAATTTCCTTTTCTGCTGCTGTTTGTCTTTGATGGGCTTCCTCCAACTTGCCCTCTAGCACCGTAGTTCTCTCCCCGAGGCCTGAGATCTCCTGTTTCAACTCGGTAACAACAGCTTTTAAATCTGTTTGCAGCGATTGCCGGAGTTTCTCGAGTGCTCCGGTGAGGCGGTCTCCTCTGCTGCAGGGTTCTCTTTTGATCGGTCCCGATCTGTGGTTATCACTTTGGGTCCGTGTGCGCTGGGTAGAGCGGCGCCATCTTGGTTCTTTCCTCCCGCATCAAAGCCCCGATGCGGCGGGGAGAAGTATTTGGAAACTCCTTGTCCCGGCTGATTTTTCGTTCTATTTGACATGCCCCGGTATTTATTAGATCAGTGGGGGTACTTTTGGTCCAAAAAGATCGGGGGAAATGTGCTTGATTATCTGATTATACTTGAGAGTCTGTGGAGCTCTCCTCTCACACAGCCATCTCCGTCAACGTCCTGGACACGCCCCCTTTTTGACCAGGTTTAATGAGCTGTAAAATGATTGGTTTAAGAATTAAGGAGTGGTTAGTATAATTTGCCTAGTAACACATTTTGAACAAAGGAAATGAAATGTATAAAGAGGCTGCCTGGACACTCCCTGGCAGAGAGAGTCTTGTAGACTTTTGAAAAAAGGATTGCAATAGAAAGTAAGGTCAACCCTAAAAAGTTCTTTAAGTACCTTAATAACAAAAAAATGGGAAAAGAAAATATAGGACCCTTTCAGTGTGAGATGGGTAGGCAGATTATTGGAGATAAAGAAAAAGCAGAGGTATTAAACAAATTCTTTGCCTCTGTGTTTACCAGGGAAGAATCAGGTTCAATAGTAGTGCCACAGGAGGAAGCCACAACCTCCATATTAATGACCGGTTGGTTAACTGAGGAAGAAGTTCATAAACGACTTGAAAAAATTAAAGTAAATAAGGCACCTGGCCCCGATGGCATACATCCAAGAGTTCTCAAGGAGTTAAGCTCAGTAATAGCAAAACCATTATATTTAATATTCAAGGACTCCATTTCCACAGGCTCAGTACCACAAGATTGGCGTAAAGCAGATGTGGTGCCTATATTTAAAAAGGGAGCTAGATCACACCCAGGGAATTACAGACCTGTAAGCCTGACTTCAATAGTAGGGAAACTACTTGAAGGTTTAATACGGGATAATATTCAGGAATACCTAATGGAAAACAAAATTATTAGTAATAGTCAGCATGGATTTATGAAGGATAGATCTTGTCAAACTAACCTTATTTGTTTCTTTGAGGAGGTAAGTAGGAATTTAGACCAGGGTAATGCAGTTGATGTGGTCTACTTAGATTTTGCAAAGGCTTTTGATACGGTTTCACACAAGAGGTTGGTGTACAAAATAAAGAAAATTGGACTCAGTAATAATTTATGCACCTGGATTGAAAACTGGTTAAAGGACAGACAACAGAGGGTTGTCATAAATGGAACTTTTTCAGGTTGGGCTAAAGTCGTGAGTGGAGTACCTCAAGGATCGGTATTGGGACCCCTGCTTTTTAACTTGTTTATTAATGACCTTGAGGTTGGGATCGAGAGCAAAGTCTCCATCTTTGCTGATGATACTAAATTGTGTAAGGTAATAGAATCAGAGCCGGATTAAATTTCTCTTCAGAAGGACTTGGAGAGACTGGAAACGTGGGCAGGTAAATGGCAAATGAGGTTTAATACAGATAAATGTAAGGTTATGCATTTGGGATGCAAGAATAAAAAGGCGACTTACAAATTAAATGGAGATATATTGGGGGAATCCTTGATGGAGAAGGATTTAGGAGTGCTTGTAGACAGCAGGCTTAGCAATAGTGCCCAATGTCATGCAGTAGCTGCAAAGGCAAACAAGATCTTATCTTGCATAAAACGGGCAATGGATGGAAGGGAAGTAGACATAATTATGCCCCTTTACAAAGCATTAGTAAGACCACACCTTGAATATGGAGTACAATTTTGGGCACCAATCCTAAGAAAAGACATTATGGAACTAGAGAGAGTGCAGAGAAGAGCCACCAAATTAATAAAGGGGATGGGCATTCTAACTTATGAGAAGAGGATAGCTATATTGGATTTATTTACATTAGAAAAGAGGCGTCTAAGAGGGGATATGATAACTATATACAAATATATTCAGGGACAATACAAGGAGCTTTCAAAAGAACTATACATCCCACGGGCAGTACAAAGGACTCGGGGCCATCCCTTAAGGTTGGAGGAAAGGAAATTTCACCAGCAACAAAGGAAAGGGTTCTTTACAGTAAGGGCAGTTAAAATGTGGAATTGATTACCCATGGAGACTGTGATGGCATATACAATAGATTTGTTCAAAAAAAGGTTGGACATCTTTTTAGATGGGAAAGGTATACAGGGATATACCAAATAAGTATACATGGGAAGGATGTTGATCCAGGGATTAATCCGATTGCCAATTCATGGAGTCAGGAAGGAATTAATTTTTCCCCTTAATGGGGTTTTTTGTTTACCTTACTCTGGATCAATAAGTAAGTATATATATAAAATAAAGTATCTGTTGTCTGAATTTAGCATAGGTTGAACTTGATGGACGTACGTCTTTTTTCAACCTCATCTACAATGTAAATGAAAAAAGAGGCTGCCTTGACACTCCCTGGCAGAGAGAGTCTTGTAGACTTTTGAATGAGTATGATCATACTGTGTAATAAACTACTTATTATCAAATGAACCCCGTTTGTCAATTTGGAACATTGACAGGACTTGTTCCTTGTAACCCCAGCGGCTCCTGTCTCTGAGGAGATCTACCCGCTCCTCGTCGTATCTTTTGCGTTTTGTTTGTCGAGGCCGGTACGCCCTAAAAAAAGTTGATGTAGCTAAATTAGTAGTAAGGTTAACATGTTGTCCACTTACTGAGTTTGTTCGTCTATTAGCCACTTGATCAGTCTCAGTCTCGCTATTGGATACTTCCCATTCAGTTGATGAATCTACAGTTCTACTGTTATCCCTTTGTATATTTATTTTCTTTATTTTGTATCGGAAGATTCTATCATCTTCAAAGTCACGTGTCTCTAAAGAACTTTCGTTGTTTCCTCTCCTTAATGTCAGATTTTAACTTTTCAACGTTTGTTTTTAATTTCTTCTGTAGTTCAACAAATTCAGTATATTCCTGCCAAATGGCAATGTCAGACAATAAATTATCGATCTCTTTGTTCACCATCAAGTTTTTTATTCTCATGTTCTATTAATGCTTTCATGAGGTCAGCTGAACACCTCAGGAGTATGGATTCCCATTTCTTGAGAGAACTTGCATCTGTGATCAGGTGTGATGGTGGGAGGTTGACTCTAAAACCTCTTGGTACTAGTTCAGATTGTAAATAATTTTCGAGGCTCGCAACCTCCCACCAAAGCCTGGTCTGTGAACAGTATGTTCGTGTAAGATCTGAGAAATATTTGTGAATGTCCCTTGTTTGTACTGAATTTACTGGTGTTGAAGTTTTAGAGAATACACTTAAAGCTTCATCTTTCCAAAGTCTGGTTTAGTTGCTAAAAAAAACAGTTGAATTTACCATAATAATATACAGTATACACTTTTAAGTTGGCCAAATGATCAAGAGTCTATTAGAGCAAAATACTGACAGAAAACGTGAATGTGATAGGTGGGAGCTGTTGATCAGAAAAGAACAACCTAGTGTTCCAATATTTGTGTGCAAAGAAAAGGATTGATGCAACGCTCACCTAGTATCTATAAAGATTTTAGCAACGGTGCATTGGGATAATCATAAAATATGGGTCCAGATTAAGGACACACCTGCTGTTGTATTCTTTTTATTTATGGTGCCTTTATCAATAACTTACTCCACGTGATTGAACCTGTGCAAGCATCTGTGTTGTGTAGAGATCAACAAGGAAACAAGGTCCTCATTGGATATGGTGACCCCCACCAGAGTGATACATAGTATGATTGATTGATATTTATTCTCTAGGCTAGAGATACACCCATCCAGAGAAAAGCATCACTAACCCGCTGTTACTTTGTTTGGTGCCCTGACAGCAGTTTAACTCTCACGGTGGAACCTGTGTCAGTGTTTGAGAAAGATTAAGGATGGGATTCAAATTGATCCCACAAGGTGTTTTACAGTACAGTTGGCACTTACCCGTAGGCAATAGGACACCAACACACAGGGAAGCTTCATCAGGGGTCGCTATTAACACTGGACCCCACTGGCGTTGTAGTTTGAGAAGTAAATCACATAAAATATGGAGTCTGGATGGTCTTGGGACATTTCTATCTAGACGAGGGGCGTCAATCCTATGTATGATCCTAAGATCTTTCTATTTTAAGAGACTTGTGTATTCCCTAAGAGGGGAAGACCTATAGACCCATATGAGGATTGTGTGTTTATTATGGACATTGTATTCATGACATTAATTGAACTTCCAGTAATACTATGCAATTAATCTAACTTTCGTTCTTGAATATGTTCTCTACTTAGAGGTTGAAATATTGTCACTAATTGTACCAGATATCTCCAATGTTTACTCATGCATTCAATATTTTATTACCTTCCTTACAGCTATCCACATAGCTTGTTTGCATTCTCCATTTTAATATCACGTGTTGTGAAAATGTTTTATCTTTCATTCTTACAGGGGCGGACAAACATATTAAAACTAAACAGCCAGACAAAAATTTTAGGAGCCAGAACATAGTAGTAATAAACAATGGGGGTGGGTGGTGACTGTAACAGCACACCTGTCCCTCTCCTTCAGAGGCTGTGTCAGTGGGGCCTATGCACTAAAGGTTAAAAAAAAAAAAATCGCCGGGCCAACGAGCGTTGCTATGACGGTATTCAGAAAGCCTTCATTACCTGTCATTGCAAAATTCACAAAATGGGCGATTAGCCGGTGATCTGATGAATGATCCCCTGAAAAGGCCTTATCTGGCGAGTTGTATCTGCTGCAGAGAGAGCTGCTCTGAGAGAGCTGTCTCTCCCTGTGCAAATATCGCCCGAAATGTATGTGTATAAATTTAAATTTTGTTAATAGTTTAGATAAGCAGGGGGTCTCCTGAGCTGAACCGCATTGGTTTCAGCCTCCGGGACCCCTACTTCCCGAGATACAGGCCCCGTTATGGGATGACGGTATCTCCTATGCATTTTATTCCCATGGTCACGTGACGCGGACATTTAAGTGCATAGGAGATACCGGCACCCCATAATGGGGCCTGTATCTTGGGAAGTAGGGGGTCACTGAGGCTATCCGCTATAGTAATGAAATTTACTGTAAATGCATTTTTATTGCACAGGATTCATGCTAGGGGTCTCTGGTGCTAATATTAATGGATATCAGCTCCAGAGATTCCCGGCATCAATCCTATGCAGGAAAAATGCATTTTTCCTGATCACCCTGGCAGTGGGCACCATTGGGTTAATCCCTTCTCACTCTAGGTAGGACAGGAAATAGACTTTTGCAGGTAGGCCATATAAGGCCCCTCCCTCTACCTGCACATTAGTCTTTTTCCTGTCCTCACAGCTAGGAGTAGGATTTTTTATTTTCTTCTCTCTTACATGTCCTGATGTGATTTGCGCACCTGTTTCTCCTTCGTTTGCTGATTGAATTTGGTTTGAATTCTACGTCAGGAGCTGCACTCATTAAGGATAGTATATCATCTGTGTTACCTTTGATTTGTTGTGATATTAATTGCGCTTGATTTTTCCTTGCCATGCATTCCAATGGCAGATCTGGCGGTTTTGGGCCTGTTTCCAGCAAAGACCAGCAGGTGGCATCCGAGAGGAGGGGCAGCGGTTTCCCATTGTAAGTCAATGGGGCCATTGACTTCAATGGGAATTCCTCGACGCCGACCTCCTCACTGAGTTCAAGTTCACCTACATTTGGCGTGGGAACCTTAGGTTCTAGGGCACCTAGAAATAAAATTATTTTTGCCCCTAGCTCCTAGGCCTCCCCACACACGACCACCACCGGGTCCGAGAATGAGGGACCCCTGTAAAGTGTCGAGCTCAGCAAGAGGGTCGCGCCATTGACTCTAATGGCGGAGCGGATGTCCCATTGAATCTAATGGCGGCACTCGCCCATGCATTTCCTATGGTGGCACCAGCGATTGATTCCAATGGGAGAAAGCCGCGTGGCGGTAAAACGGCTAAGTTCAAAACTGTGAAATATGTAGGTCCATATCTCCGGTTCTGTGAGGACCAGAGGGCTGGGATTTGGGTCACATGTAGTCACTGCTCCGGCATGACTGCATGGCCAGTTCCAGCCCTCTCCAAACAACCAGACGGATCAGGATGGGAGACAAATGGTCGATCATAAACTCCTGATCAAAGACTCCCCCACCCTGCTTGTGTATGCAAACACAGGAATGCAGGACATGGGTACTTGATATTAAGTGTTGTACTTCACACCTTAAATAAAGGTATCCTGGCCAAGCTAGACTTTAAGACGCCAGGCTTGTGGGAGGGGGGCTGAGGAACTAAGCCCCCTGATTAGAATAATATTCACCCAGTGGGCGGGTGTTAAGGTGCCCCTCAGGTGAGGTGGCAAGGAGAGATTGGGTGCAGGAAATTGTTCTCCAATGGCCTGCACTCAATAATAAGGTATAGACTGGAGATTGCATATAAACCAGTGTCCAGCCTATACTCAGTGTTGTTCGTGTTTTCGTGACTTCAAGTTTACCAACTATTTAATGCCTGATGAATTGCTAATCCTGTTTCCTGATTACTTCATCATCCCCATTCCAACCCTAAGTAAGTGTATATTTTGCCTGTTATTTTTATATCTTGTGTGTTCACCTTATTTAAGGAATAAACTCTAATTTATCATATCTAAGTCGTGTTCAATTCAACACAGAGATATTTTGGTGTGTATTATTATAACCTATCACAAGTTCTCGTGACAGGCTTATAGTTAAACTGGTGGCAGCGGCGGGATTGAATTGAACCTGTATTACAGTTTACTGCGGGACTCTGTAATACAGTGGGAACTCGGGTGAATTGCGAGTTCCTAAGGCTAAAGATATTGGACACACAGTGTACAACATATAACGCAAGATATGGCGCCACCTCACTGTTCCCTTACTTGTGAGAAGCATTGCATCCAGAACCAAAGTGCCGGCCATCCATGTGACTGGAACCGGGCACCGAGACCGGAGGAGTGCATCAAGTCGGAGCGGGAACCTGCAGCCGGTAAAGCTGAGAGAGAGGCAGCGATCGGTGAGCACGAAACCCGGCAGGCTGAGGAAAGATCCACAGCTGCAGCTGCTGTAACCACCAAACCGCCCGGAGAGCAGGGAATGGACCCAGCTCCGGGACGGCATAGACTTGTGGAGGGAGCGGGTGATCGCGGAGACCCTGGGAGTCTTGCAGCAGAAGAGGTATCGGCCGTTGCGGTGGCCAGTCCATTTTCCCTGGAAGAGCTATCACTGATTTCTGCGTGGGGAGGGATGTGGTCCCCGGCGGAGCGGAACGAGCTCAAGAAGCTGGCGATGTCCTGACCCGCTTACCCCCTCCCTGAGCCCAGCGCTCAAGCAACTCCGCTCTTGACTCCGCAGCCTCTTGCGGGAGGTAGTCCACCGGCGGCAGAGAAGCTCCAGAAAGAGCCCGGCGCTCAAGCAAATTCGCCTTGGACTCAGCAGCCTCTTGTGGGGGGGTAGCCCACTGGCGGCGGAGGAGCTCCGGCAGAAGCGGCGGTGTTACCACTGCAACAAAGCGGGCCACATCAAAGCCCAATGCCCGGACCGTGCGTGGTCGGGCGAAGAAGCCCCTCATGGCCAGAGCTCACGAGCTGCGGAAAAGATGACCCATTTAGCAGCATCCTCTGATGGCTCCCACCCAGCCAGGCTGACAACCCTTCGCGGGACTTCTCCTGGAGAACCTGGCTGGGCTGCATCGGCAACAGCGGCGGAGAGCGGCGGCCATCCATCTGATCCCAGCGGAGAACAGCAGAGCAGCGGCCGGAGCACATCTTTTCCGGTCATCAGCAGCGGAGCTCGGCAAGCGGTCGGCTTGCTACAACAAGATGCTGTAATACCTCTGGCCCGACCTGATATGGTCCGGCCAGTGGAAGTGCTCCCAGGACGCGGGCTGCAGGCGGCGGCGGAGGAGAAGCCGCAATTCCGGCATACTGCCGGAGTCAATTTTATTTGGGGGAAGGTTTGGGGTGTGCGGGAGGTGGGTGTTTTACATTGTTTGGAGGAGTCAACGATCTTCAGCGATGACCGGAGCCCCATGATCTACGCCGGCGACCCTGTGCCGAAGCCGGGAGCTGTTGCGGCAGTTGCTCCCTGGCCAAAATGAAGCCGGCGGCGGCCACTCCAGTTGGTGGAGTTTTTTGAACCAATGCTTTACCCAATTCGAGTTAATGCCCTCTCGATTGATCTTTTCAAGGTTGGGTTTATCATTTCGCACTTGCCTTGGCCTCACCCATCTGGGAACGGAGATTGGACCTCACCAATGATATTGTACGTTTCACCCGGGAATTCCGCAGGGTGTTAGACATGCCTGGATGCAAGGTAATGGCTGCTTCTTCCTTGTTGCATATCTCCCAGGGTAATCACCCCATCGCCCGATATGCTCTCTAGTTCCACACTATTGCTGCCGAGACCGGATGGAACAACGAGGCACTGACAGCCGCTTTCTAGCAAGGCCTTTCTGAGTCCCTGATGGATGAGCTCACCGAGCAAGAGCATTCCACTGACCTCGAGGAACTCATCGCCCTATGCATCTGGGTTGATCAGCGATTGCAGCAGAGAAGAGCAGAAAGAAGTTGGCGTTGGCAAGGTAGTCCAAGATCCCAGAGTTTCTACACAGGTATGGCTGATCCGCTCTTCCCAGATTTTGAGGAACCCATGCAAATCAACGGCAACAAGCTGTCCCCCGGCGAGAAACAGCGCCAACGTAGTGTCTGACTCTGCCTGTACTGTGGCAATGCAGGACACCAGGCACTCAATTGCCCACACAAGTCGGGGAATGGTACATCCTAGTGAGAGCCAGGAGACACACTGGAAACAATACCCACTTCTCCTACAAAAAAAAATTGCCAGCTAGGATTTTAGTCTCTGTCACATTAACTGACGAGGCGAGAATTTCCCACACTACTGCACTGGCCTTTCTGGATTCTGGGTAGGGGGCAACTTCATCGATCAGGAGTTCGCTGAGAGAAACAATGTTCACCTCATACAGAAGAAGCACTCTGTGGGTCTGGAGGCCATTGACGGTCAACCTCTGTAACCAGCATTTATCTCACTACAAACTCTACCCTTTCAATTACGCACAGGTGAGGAACATACGGAGAGAATCCAGTTGGACGCCGTCCATAGCCCCTCAGTTGACATGATTCTTGGTCTTCTGTGGCTCCAGTTACACATCACACATATAGACTGGACTGATGCAGAACTTTTTCCATGGAGCCCTCATTGCTTCAACAACTGTGCCATCACCGCCCAAAAATTATGTGGGGTTACTGTACCAGGAGAAGAGAGAATACACTTACCTGAGGTCTACGCTGAATTCCGAAACATCTTTGATAAGATATTAGGGTCTACCACCTGATTGTCCATTCAATTGCAACATCAATCTGCTGCCCAGCTCAGTGCTCCCCAGGGGATGCTCCTATCCGCTCTCCCTTCCGGAAACCAACACCATGAAAGAGTAAATTCAGGAGAATCTACAAAAGGGGTTCATTCAGAAATCCTCACCCCCCATGGGAGCAGGGTTCCTTTTTGTAAAGAAGAAAGATGGATCCCTTAGACCTTGCATTGAATATCGGGGCCTCAACAAGATCACCATCAGGAACAGATACTCCCTGTCACGATGGACTGACCTTATCAATAATTTTATATTTTAGGGATCTCGATTGAGCACACAAGTTGAGCAAAATAAACTGACATTTATTTCCTTAATAGACAGACACACGACAACCTTAGAATATACTTAACAAAACACTTACTGAGGGAGAGAAAGGGATCAAATGCTACAATAGATATTCATCTCAAAAAAGCAACTAAATCAAATTCATATTGAGTCCATAAGGATTTCCTTCCAGAAATTTGGTTTAATCTGTCTCCTCCCCTCCAGCAGATCTTAGGACATTCAATGGCATGACATTTTAGCCCTTCAGAGCTCTGTGCATGTGCCATTTTAAAATGATGTGAAACATTATGAGTAATGAGTCCCCTTTTTATGTTGTACAGTATATGTGTTTGCCTAATCTTCTTTGGAGTATCCTGCTCATGCGACCAACATATTGCAGGCCGCACGGGCACTCAAAGCAAATATACAACATATTGACTATGGCATTTAATAAGCGATTCAATTTTATATTCTTTATCAGTAATATTTAATCTAATTTTTTAAATTTTCACACTGTATTTGCATGCTATGCACTTGAACATGGATACTATCCTTTGATACTATCATTTACTTGATTGTTCAGATTACTGAAAGGGCAGCTTGGAGACAATTTAGTTTTTAAGTTGTTTGCTTTCCTAAAGTAGATTTCTGTTTGTTCTTTCAGATAATTCCATGGGAGCTCATCTTGTCTCAGCAAACCCCCAATATTTACTAAAGATCCCTATAATTTTTGGTGCCATTGAATTATATTGTGTCACAAAATCAACTGTACCTTCTTGTTTTTATTTTTCATATCTTAATGTTTGTATGTCAAAAGTTTTGATCTTGTCATTTCACTCACAGTTTCAACAGCTTTATCAAGCAATTTCTGATTACAATCTCTGTCAATAAACTTTTGTTTTAAAGCTTCAGCCTGTTTTTTAAATACCATTTCACTCGAACAGTTTCATTTTAGCCTCACCAGCTGACCCCTTGGAATATTCTTTATCCAATTTGGGTTGTGATGACTGCTGGCGAGGAGATAGTTGTTCGCTTGAACAGATTTATAATATGTTTTCGTTTCTATGGTATTAGACTCAATATATATTTGAAGATTTAAAATTTTATGCTTTCTTTGATTTGCTTGAATGTGAAATGAAGATTCCTATCATTGCTGTTTTAAACAACTCTAGTTCATCGAAATATCCCTTCCAGATGAATATTACGTAATCTATTTAGTGCCGCAAGAGCACCAGATTCGCCCCATATGGGTATCGTCCTCCTGTATGCCCATAAACAGACTGGGAGCGAATCTGGTCCCATGGCGGTACCACATATCTGTAAATAGAATTGTTTATCAAACATAAAAAATTATGATTCAAGATTAATTTAATTCCTTCCAACACAAATTTAATCAATGATGTAGATGTTGTGTTGCTATGTTCGAGAACTCTGGCT
This sequence comes from Ascaphus truei, assembly GCA_036426205.1. Classification (NCBI taxonomy): domain Eukaryota; kingdom Metazoa; phylum Chordata; class Amphibia; order Anura; family Ascaphidae; genus Ascaphus; species Ascaphus truei. The sequence goes on from WSYH01001938.1 coordinate 45,003, forward strand.
ATGGCTTCACAGCCCAACTGATGTGAAATTATTGTATACAGGGATGTAACATCTCCTGTCACAAAAATGTATGTTGATTGCCATTGAATGTCCTCCAGTAACTGCAGAATATGTGTGGTATCCCTAAGGTGGGAACGTAATCTCACCACGTATTGTTGAAGGTGGTGGTCTATAAATTGAGACAGAGGGGAGGAGAGGGAACCAATGCCCGATATAATAGGGCACCCGGGCGGTCTTTGTAAGTCCTTATGGATCTTAGGGATCATGTAAAAAATTGGGATCCTTGGATGAGAACATAAAAGAAAGTTATATTCATTTTCATTAATGATCTTATTATCCAGACCTGTCTTCAATATAGTTAACAATTCAGCTTGATATTCTGGTAGGGGTTTTATGTTCAATGGACGGTAGGTGTCTTTGTCTCCCAGGATATGCCCTGCCTCCTCTAGGTAGTAAGTCGCATCCATTACAACTCTACCCCCCCTTTATCAGCTGTTTTAAAAACAATTTGGTCATTATTCTCAAGGTCCCTTATTGCTTTGATCTCTTCTTTATTAAGATTGCTTTTTTGGGGTCTATCGATTACATTAATTTTCTCTAGATCGGCCAAAACAATTTCAGCAAACATTTCTTCTAAATTGTCCCTTGCAAATCTCGGATAAAAGATTGAAGAGGGTTTACATTTAGTAAAATGACTATCCGTCATACTGTTATTACTTTCTAATGCACTTTGGTTTGTATTTTTTGCAAAAAATCTTTTTAATGTCAGTTTCCTTATGAATTTTTGGACATCTATATAGATGCTGAAGTTGTTAAGGCCACAGACAGGGGCAAATGAAAGTCCCTTGCCCAATATTTGTTTTTCATTATCAGTCAAAGTATGTTTGCTGATATTGAAAATATTGTTTTGATGTTTAAGTGTTCTAGCCTTTTTTATTTGTGTGTTTTTCTGATAAGTTTTTTCCTTTCCTCCTCTTGTGCACCTTTTTTGTTTATTCTTTTCTTTGTATTTGATGAATCTATCTTCCTGTCTGATTCTCCTCTCTGAAACTCCTGGTCCCTTTCCCTTTTCCAATCTAAAAAAGAGAACGTAGGTCTCTTTTCTACTTTGGAATCCTGTTTTTTCTGTCTTTAATGTCAATTGTCTGTTTACCACCAATAGTACTTCTAGACACTTCAATACTGAGATGTTATTTATTAGGGAGTATAGTCTCCAGATAATCCTCGGATTTGTCGTCAACCAGAAACTGACGTGAAAGGGCATCGGCCTTAACATTCTTTGAACCTTGTAAAAAAATTATGCAACTAATTTTTACAGATTTATTATAAATGATTCTTTCTGGTAATGTACAGGTTATTAAGAATTTATATTAGTGTTAGGTACCTTTGAGATGTAGTCTGCCGTGTAGGTGCTCAAGAGTTTACAAAACTTTGGCCAAAGAGTTAACTAAAAGACCATTTTATTCAAAAGATATATATATATATATATATATATATATATATATATATATATATTTAGGCACTGTATCGTTTATAGGTGTCATTGGATGTGCACTGAGCTCTGTCTGTGTTTCATGTTCTGTCTCTGGTTTTAAAAATATATATTGCCATGCTCAGTAGCACTCCTCTGTGACACATATGCTTATATATATGTTGTGGTTATTTTGGGGGTTCAATATGAGCTTGTAGGTGTCCTGTATGTTTTAGAAACCTTGTAAAAAAGAAATAATTAAATTGAAACTAAAAAAGAAAAGCGACCAGTGGGCTTGTCGGGCACCTAGGCGTCGCGCGCATCCGAAGAAAAGGCAATTTTTGTGGTCGGTTAAGATGTTGCTAGGATTCTCCATGCCCTCCAATATATGCCCCCATTCTTACAGAGCTAGCTTAATTGCAAGAAGTTCACGGTTACCTACATCATAATGTTGCTCAGCAGGAGAAATATTTTTCAAGAAAAAGGCACATAAGTGGAGTCTGGCTTGAGGTGTCCTTCTTTGTGATAGAATGGCTCCGGCCCCGACATCGGATGCATCTATCTCTAAGGTGCATGGTAGTTTGGGATCCGGATGTATGAGGGTGGGTGCCAAAACAAAGGTGTTTTTTAAGTGATCAAAAGCTAGAATGCCAGCTGGTGACCAGGAAGCAGGATCCGCACCTTTCTTTGTCAAGGCAGTAATGGGAGCTATCGCAGAAGAAAAGTCCTGAATGAACCTGCGATAATAGTTTGAGAAGCCCAGAAAGCATTGTACGGCCTTAAGAGTAGTCGGGCATGGTCAATCCAGGACTGCCTTTACCTTAGCTGGATCCATGGTGAGGCCGGTGTCAGAGATAATATACACCAAAAATGCCATGGAGGTTTGATGGAACTGACATTTTTCCAGTTTGGCAAAGAGTAGTCATTTATAGTCATTTTAGATTCATCCATAAACCAAACCAATATGTTCAACACCATATACATCTCTCAAATGTCATATTTTTGATAACCAAATTGAAGGTTCCTTTTTTATTTTCTACATACAGTACTCTAGACCAGGGGGGCGCAATCTTTTTCCCCTGCGTCCCCTGCTGGCTTTCCCACTCTCCTCACGCCCCCCCCTCTTACCTTGATTCAGACGTCCTGGCGTCATGACGCCACATTGTCATGGCAAAGTGACATCACATGACCCTGCAGCTTCATTTGATTCCGCGTTGCCATGCGACACATCACCAGGAGGGTCTGAATCAAGGTAAGTAAAGTTTACCTTACCTTAGTAAGGCCCTTCAGCTCCCCCGGCATTAATTTAAATGCTTTCTGGAAGTGAGCATGGGGCCTCTGTAAATCCTGCACCCCCTGCACCGAATCTCGCACCCCCCACTTTGCGCACCGCTGCTCTAGACATATATTTATTTCAATATGTAAAAAATTAAAGGCTTTTTTAAAATGTGATATTTTTTTTATATTTGAGAAATATTAGTTTTTCTTTCTACATACTGCATCATTTTTGTGCACAATAGACTCTTTGATAATTAACCTCCCTGGGCTTAGTATTTTAGTAAAAAATATTTTTTCTCAACCTTTGCTTCTTTCTGGATGTTGCTTCATCAATGCACCACTGATCTTTGGCCATAATCTTTCCTCTTCAGAAGACATTCAAGAAAATGTAGACCACTCTTATTCCCCCACAACTTATTAATTTCCATATTTACAGTACAGCCGCGGCCCCTTTTATTCTTCAACATCACCGCATTTCTCCGGGATTTTTTTCGAATTCCATGCACTTGACCGCGTTCATGCCGCATTCTGACCGCATTCATACCGCATTCATGTGGCATTCACAGCAGCGGTTGATGCGCGGTTGATGTGTTTATTGATAATGGTTCGGATTTAATTGGTTGCAATTCTTCGCGTGTCCGCCAGATGGCAGATATTCATGAATTGTAATGCGCATGCGCTTCAGTAATGTGTCGACTTGCAGGTGTTTCGTTTAATACCACAGTGGTCTATTGTAAATTGGCCTTGGAACTGAAGGAAGAGGTTACAATAATGCATCAATTTAGGCTTTTCATATTAAAGAAAGACAAGCACCAGTTTCTGGTCTGGTTATTGTCCAGAGATTCCCGCCGCCATGAGTGTACAAGTGCAGCCCGTGTTCCAAAAACTTGAAAGAACGTACGCTTATTTAATATGGGCCGCGATTAATGCAACAGATGATAAGATGGCAACAGTTGTTCAAATTTATCAGTATTTTATCGAAAACTATGACTTTTACAAATTTTTGCAAGATCCTCATGTGTTGAAGCGTGCAAAAAGAAAAAGTTATGTAGCGATCCATGTTTTTTTCATATTGATCCCGAATTTATTGGAGGGTATTGGTGTGTATCACCGGGTTTTTCCTGTATCTATGATCATACAGATGGAAAAAGGCGGAAGGTCATGTTAAAACAAACTAAGAAACGTCAGTCGCTGGCAAGCAATGCGCCAGCACCAGCACCAGCTTCCAATAACGGTCCGACCGTCAGTGACAACCCTTGCTGTCTGTCCACGCACGGATACCTGCAGCCTGAGCCGGATTTCGCGTACAGTTTCGAGCAACTTGCATGTACCTAAGCGATTTCCAGCCTCATCAGCTGACTACAGGTGTAGTAGTCACTGTCAATGACGTGTATGATTAAGAATACTGGACTGGCAGTGGCCCGGCGCCAGCTGATTGGGAAATTCTATGGTGAGTAATGTTGCCGTATTTTATTCTGGTTTTTTTATTTTGAAAATATCAATATCAGTGCGATTCAAAAGTCAAGCGATTCTCCTATAAGCAATATCATTGGCTGAGCAGCTTCTACAGTAGATACTGCACAATTGGTGAAAAGCTAGGCGCATGCGCATTGGAACCTTCTTGAAACGCATATGCATGTCATTACATCGGCGGTAGGCGCATGCGAATGTGAACAGAAGACGCCCCCCTAGAAAATTATTGGTGGGAATGACTGTGGGAATTTCTTTAGGGGACTGACCATTACAGTAAAACTTTTACTTTTGTTTTTCCTCAGAAATGAAAACTTTGTCATCTCATGCGGAAAACAGCAAATGGAGGGATTCCGATTGATAATATCGCTTTGTGTAACAATGACTGCACGTTGCTGAATCGGATTTAAATACCTGAAATAGTATGCTGATGTTTTCAGACCGTATACAATACTTTTTTATATATACTGTATAATAAACCCGAGAAAATAAAAAGTATGCGTTTATTCTACATGTATTCCAGTACATATGTGTATTCTATACCCGTACAGCATGTATTGTTTTAATACTCTTGTGATGTACAGTACTGAGCATGCCTACAGTATACAGTACAGTATGCCTGGACAGTACTGTACATTCTAGAAACACTGTATTTTGTTACAGTATAAAAGGAGACAATGGAACAATTTAAAACAAATCAACATTTTCTTTTAAAGGTAGAGTAAGTACAAAAACATTTATTTACAAATACTGTACAATGTAAAAACATTTTAAGTGTACAGCAATTCAAAACATCAACAGGTGTATGGTTCACTGCTACTGAAAACATTTAAGTACAGAAAGTCAAAACATTTACAGTCAGTCAGAATGGTTTACAGTCACATGGTGTTATTAAAAAAAATTCTTTATTCATAAAATATACAAAACGCAACATCTCCTTTATTAAAGTACAGCAAGTCAAAACATTTACAGTAGGATGATATACAGAACAGTAAGTCAGGCCTGCACAACTCCAGTCCTTGAGGGCCGCAAACAGGCCTGGTTTTCAGGATAACCTTGAAAACTGGGCCTGTTTCCGGCCTTCGGGGACTGGAATTGTGCAGGTCCTGTGTACAGTAAGTAAAAACATTTCTTTATTAATACAAGTTAAAACACGCAACATCTCCTTTATTAAAGTACAGAAAGTCAAAACATGTACAGCACAACAGTATGGTGTTATTAAAATTTTTTATTTATTCATAAAATTTAAAAAACGCAACAGCTCCTTTATTAAAACATTTACAAAAACATTTACAAAAAATAGACAACAGTTGAACAGTCACACAAATGCGTACCCCACCAGATTGTCCTTCCAGGGCCGATGCTTTGTATGGCGCAAAATGCCATTAATGGCGTCTCGAACGCTTTTCATTAAAGGATCTGTAATTGAAAAAGAGCGCCGCAATTCCTACACCATAGTCTTTCTTAAATTTTCAGAGCGCCTTTTTTCGCAATTTCCTTCATAGTTCACTTTGTAGGCCCACTCGCAGTACACCAAGTAGGACACGTGGTGCTTAAACATTAACATTGCATACTTCTGGGGTAAACCAGCACTCATCACCCTATACTTCTCCCTGAGTGGATTGGGCAGCTCGCACAGGATGATGTCGGGCACCGTATCGATGCAAGCGTATTTAGGTTGGGTTCTGGGAGCGGGTGTGCTTCTGTGAGTGGGTGTGCATGTGGCGGCGTGCAATGGTAGGTTGTCTGGGAGGAAGCTTTCCTCCTGTCTTGTCGCTGTGTTGTCTCCTGGCGTGGTCTTGATGGGGTTGTCATGTTATCCTCCTCCTCAACGGCATACATGTACACAAAATCTTGTGTTGGAGGGGGTGCGCTTGTTGATGGAAGGTGGTCAAAGGTCCCATTCATCACATCCATGCCACCCTCCTGCTCTGGCGTTGGGGATACAGGGGCATGAACACCGAGCAAATGATGTATCCCCGCTATATCAGTCTCTATCTTCTGCATCCATTGATCCATATTTAGCATGGTCTCCAGAAGCAGATCTATCTTTGCCAGCACAATAGAGTTCCCGGGGATATCCACACTTACCCATTCAGCATGTGGTCTATTGAGCTGGTTCTTGTGCATGGCATGCTGTGGACATCTGGGTGGATGGGTGCTACGGAGGATGAGATGGGGGTTCCATGGAGAGAAGCGGCAGCGTCGCCGAAGAAGGGTGGAGGAGGTGACCTGTGGATTTCCGGGAGAGGAGAAGCGTCAGCGTCGTCGAAGAGGGATGGAGAAAGTGACCTGTGGATTTCCGGGCGAGAAGCGGCAGAGTCGTCTAAGCGTAATGGAGAAAGTGACCCGTGGATTTCAGGGGCACCAGCGGCAGCATCGTCGAAGAGCAGTGGCGTAGATGGCCTGTGGGTATCCGGGAGAGCGGCGGCAGCGTCGTGGACGAGATGTGGAGAAGATGGGCTGTAGATTTCCGGGAGAGCAGCGGCAGAGTCATCGAAGTGTATTGGAGGAAGTGGTCTGCGGGTTCGATGGGTGGGCTGCCATTTGTTTTGCATTGAGTGTACATCACCGTATTTCTTCTTGACATAATAAGGCTTACGTGTATTGAAACCCTTAACCTTTGGGGTCAGCAGAAGGTTTTCTTTATTAGCCTTAGCCTGTTGCTTTGGCCTTGGCTTGGGAATGGCTCCTGCCTTTCGCTTTTTCTGCGTGACAGGCACGGCAGAGGCGAGTGGCTACTTGCGTCCGTAGAATCGGGGTTGATCCATGGAAGCAGATGGCATAATGCAGTATCTGGACAAGGGCAAGTTCAGATAAAGATCATCGAGTGGTGGGCTATGCAAAGTGTGTAACCTTTTATGCATGGCGACGAGTGGACGTACTCAAATGTGAGTCATTAACGTATAAATACACCATCCATTTTGTGGATTCACTGCACATTGAATACACATCGACTAAACATCGAATATACATTCTTGTGTTTGTATTTCTTTCTACTCGCAGAAATGCCTGTTAAAAAGATTTCAAAGGATCTCAGCATGAGAATTAAGGAGATGTACACGAGCGGACACCGAATTGCAGATATCCAACGCTGGTTAGCTGCTTCTGGCCAAGTTGTGCCATCAACCACCGTGTGCTATCATGCACACGGAAAAACCAAACAACGCATGAGGACACCAACGGTAACTAACGCGTAAGTATATTTATATAACTATATAATGCAGTATATCTATTATTGTTTATATTGCTGCATATTAATATAACTATATAGTATAGATCTATCTAATTTTATTTTTATTTCGGTATATTTATATAACAACAGTATATAATATAGTATATCTATTATTGTTTATATTGCTGCATATTAATATAACTATAAAGTATATATCTATCTAATTTTATAGTTATTTCGGTATATTTATATAACAACTGTATATAATACAGTATATCTATTACTGTTTTAGATTGCGCTATTAATATACATATAGTATAGATCTATCTAATTTTTATAGTTATTTCGGTATATTTATAACTACAGTATATAATACAGTATATCTATTATTGTTTATATTGCTGCATATTAAATAACATATGAGTATAGATCTATCTAATTTTATAGTTATTTCACTACGTATATTTATATAACTACAGTATATAATACAGTATATCTATTATTGTTTATATTGCTGCATGTTAATATAACTATATAGTATAGATCTATCTAATTTTATAGTTATTTCGGTATATTTATATAACTACAGTATATAATACAGTATAATATTATTGTTTATATTGCTGCATATTAATATAACTATATAGTATAGATCTATCTAATTTTATAGTTATTTCGGTATATTTATATAACTACAGTATATAATACAGTATATCTATTATTGTTTATATTGCTGCATATTAATATAACTATATAGTATAGATCTATCTAATTTTATAGTTATTTCGGTATATTTATATAACAACAGTATATAATACAGTATATCTATTATTGTTTATATTGCTGCATCTATAATTGTTTACTGTAAATGATGTGCTGTACTTGTGGCCTACTGCACTGTAACTTACCGGATTGTTGTTTTTCTGTACACTGTAGGGAGACAACTCTTCTGGTCGACAAAATAACTGAAGAGAATGATGAGAAGAGTGCCTTAAGGGTCAAATACACTCTGCTGCAAAAAAGGATAATCTCACTGTATCCGAGAACAGCATAAAGAAGATGAGACGCAGAATTGGATGGAAATATGGACGTGTGAGGTTAGTACTGGACAGTACAGGAGGTTAAAGTGTTGTTTAAGAAACTGTACTGTACCTATAAAATTATTCCTTGTCATTACAGAGCGTACCCTATGATAAGGGATGTTAACAAGATCAAGAGAGTGGTCCAGGCCCAGGCATGGATTGACAGTGGAGAAACTTTCCAGGATTGCATCTTCACTGACGAGTCTACTGTTTCACTGGAGAGATTTGCCACCTTTGCATTCCACAAAAAAGGTCGCATATCTATGAAGCCGCGTCCAAAACACCCAATGAAGATGCATGTGTGGGGTGCCATCTCTAGGCGTGGACCAGGATGCATCGTCATCTTTGAAGGTACAGTAAAATGTATATCACACACTTTTGCCTTATGCACTGTACTGTACTAGTGTGCAGTTTTTGAGCACTTTTCTTTTCTTGTTATAGGAATCACGATTTAAAGCTTTTTTCCAAGAGCAAATTGTGCCTGAGATTGTGGAATACATCACACGTGAGTTCCCAGATGGTCACCGTTTCTACCAGGACAACGATCCGAAGCACACCGTGTCAACAGCGCATATTCTTGAGCGCGGTATCAACTGGGTGAAGATGCCAGCGGAGTAAGTGCGGTAACCGTGTCTTATTTTTTCCCACTGTTTTTACTGTGTACTGTATCTTTTAACTAATTGTCCTTTTTTTCCCCCTCCAATGACAGATCGCCAGACTTCAATCCTATCGAAATGGTCTGGCATCAGCTGAAGGACCATATCCTAAAAATCGTGAAACCCTCCAAAAAGGATGAGTTGGCGCAAGGCATAATGAGTTTTTGGAACGATGTGCTCACCGTGGAATGATGCAATAAATATATTGACCATATTGGTAAATATCAAGATGGTTTAGGCAGGCTTGTGAACTTCGCAAGCAAGCAGTGGTGAAGTTATAGATGCATGTGCAGTAATCATCAGCTATTTAGCTCCCTTCCCAAAGAGGATTACATGCAGGCACAGAGAGGTAAACTCGGCTAGGGACTGACGATTAAAACCACAATGACAAGCTTTAGAAACGGAATGGTTCTGGAGAGGTGTCGATAAGAGGTTCAAATCCTTGAGCGAGCCTTGTGTGTGTGTGTGTGTGTGTGGGAGTGGGGTACAGGGTACAGCTGCATGAAGGATTAGCTGTACTGTAGTTCAAAGACATGACATATTTTCAACAGGCAGGTCATCATAATAATTGGATCCCCACACCCCCAAATTCATAAAAACCACACAAATCAACCATGTGCAGTCAAACGCACAGTGTCGCAGTCAAAAGCTACAGCACAGATTGAATATCGTAATATCAAGATGGTTTGGGCAGGCTTGGGTAGAAAAAAAAAATACGAGAAAAATAAATATATATTTTTTTGGTCACTTACTCTTGAGCTTTGCAAGCAAGCACTGGTGAAGTTATAGACGCATGCACAGTAATCATCAGCTATGTAGCTCCCTTCCCAAAGAGGATTACACGCAGGTGCAGAGAGGTGATACTCGGCTAGGGACGGACGAGTAAAACCACAATGACAAGCTTTAGAAACGGAATGGTTCTGGAGAGGTGTCGATAAGAGGTTCAAATCCTTGAGCGAGCCTTGTGTGTGTGTGTGCGTGGGGGAGGAGGATTCAGGGTACAGCTGCATGAAGGATTAGATGTACTGTAGTTCAAAGACATGACATTTTTTCAACAGGCAGGTCATCATAATAATTTGATCCCCACATCACCAAATACATAAAAAAACACACAAATCAACCATGCGCAATCAAACGCACAGTGTCGCAGTCAAAAGCTACAGTTCAGATTGAATATTGCAATGTCAAGATGGTTTAGGCAGACTTGTGGAGAAAATAAAAATAAAAAATGACGAGAAAAAAATATATATTTTTTTTGGTCACTCACTCTTGAACTTCGCAAGCAAGCAGTGGTGAAGTTATTGACGCATGCGCAGTAATCATCAGCTATGTATCTCATTTCCCAAAGAGGATTACACGCGCTAGGGACAGACGATTAAAACCACAATGACAAGCTTTAGAAACGGAATTTTTCTGGAGAGGTGTCGATAAGAGGTTCAAATCCTTGAGCAAGCCTTGTGTGTGTGTGGGGGGGGGGGGGGGGGTGAGGGGGGTACAGCGGCATGAAGGATTAGCTGTACTATAGTTCAAAGACATGACATATTTTCAACAGGCAGGTCATCATAATAATTGGATCCCCACCCCCCCAAATACATAAAAACCACACAAATCAACCATGTGCAGTCAAACGAACAGTGTCGCAGTCAAAAGCTACAGCACAGATTGAATATCGTAATATTAAGATGGTTTGGGCAGGCTTGTGGAGAAAATAAAAATAAAAAATGAGGAGAAAGAAAAAAATATATATTTTTTTTATCACTCCTTTTGAACTTCGCAAGCAAGCAGTGGTGAAGTTATAGACGCATGCGCAGTAATCATCAGCTAGCAAGCAGGAATGTGATTGAAACCAGAAAGACACACATTCAAAGGAATGGTGTGGGAGAGGTGTACTGTAATGTAGATAAGATAAGAAGTTGAAATACTGTAGTGCAGTAAATTAGCCTGTGTGTGTGCGGGGGCGAGCAAGGGGAGAGCGGTGTACATGCCGAAATGTGATACTGTTACAGTACACACCTATGCATTTCAACAATGTTCAAATGAGACATACAGTACTGCACATGCATGTATAAATATGCAAATTTACAATTACTACGAGCGCACATGCAGACTGTGTACTGACGTACTATAGGTTGAACTGCTAAAGTATTAGACTTTGAAAACAACAGCTCGCGAACGCTCCCCTGAGTTTTTAGACGGTATTGCAGTATTGCAGACAACGCTAATAAAATACAAATATTACGAGCGCTAAAATACCGGAACATATTCCGGAAAAAAAAAATACTGCATCTGCCCACGGTTATCAGAGTTGCGCCGATACGGCCGCTTTAGGATAAAGGCGGCCGCAGCTGTATGGGCATCTAGAAAAAGAATGGTCAGGTTTGTACAGGGAGGATAGCCTTCATCCTTCAGAGATAGCCCTCAACATATGTAATATGGTCTGCAGGATGGTGTGGGAAGAGCTCTTGGATTGGTACGGGTAAATGCAAATTTGAAGGGATAAAATTGCCCAGCTTATGGCGGTGGAGTACTGTTCAAACTGCATGTGGAAATGATGGATCTGTGATCCAGTTGGAAATAAGGTGAGGAAGGTGTTAGTGGGCTGTGGATAAGGTAACCTGTCTGGTGATGTCCTTCTGGTTTGGCTGGTGATATTTGAATATCTCCTACTAGGCTGGTATGGCAGGTGGTGTTTGGGGCATCATATACGATGTAGGTGGATTAATATCATTTGTGGGTGCACTCTGACCCTGCTGTTATTTGGGGTATGTTTCCGGAGAGGTGTCGATAAGAGGTTCAAATCCTTGAGCGAGCCTTGTGTGTGTGTGTGGGGGGGGGGGAGGGGGGTACAGGGTACAGCTGCATGAAGGATTAGCTGTAATGTAGTTCAAAGACATGACATATTTTCAACAGGCAGGTCACCATAATAATTGGATCCCCACCCCCCCAAATACATAAAAACCACGCAAATCAACCATGTGCAGTCAAACGAACAGTGTCGCAGTCAAAGCTACAGCACAGATTGAATATCGTAATATCAAGATGGTTTTAGGCAGGCTTGTGGAGTTCGTGTTTAATTGGTTGGTTATTGGATGGTTAAGGGAACAAGGGGTTAACTCAAGACCTCTTGACATAAGTTTTTCTAGGAATTCCTAATTTTATTAGAAGATGCTAGACTGAGTATGAGTCACCTTGCCATTTTCAGGATTGAAGGTGATGTTCTGTTTCCATTTTGTCTGTTCTGTTAGTGTCCATTTTGTGTGTAAGAATGTGTGTGTGGTGTAAATGAGATTCGCTCAAAGTATATTTACGATTGTGTTTTAATAATCTGTAAAATGATTGGTTTAAGAATTAAGGAGTTGTTAGTATATTCTGCCTGGTAACCTATTTTAAACAAAGGAATCAAAAATGTATAAAAATCCTGCTTAGAAACTCTTTTGGCAGAGAGTCTCATTGACTTTTGTGTGTATGATCATACTAGGTATTAAGAAAATAAACTACTCATTATCTACGAACCCATGTGTGTGAGTTTGCAAACCACGACAGTATGTTCATAAAATGCCTTACAGCTGCAAAGAAAATATGGTGATAAGTGACAGGCTGGTAGGTTAGAAATATGTTTTCTGGCTGGAACGCAGATTAGTATATCCAGCCTATAATATTAATATTAAGCCTGTCAGGATGATATCACTTGCTGCTTGCACCTACCATATGTAACAATATCACTGAAAGAGACTAACAAATTCATATTTTCTATGTGCTGCTATGCCAAAAGGCTCTAGTTCATATAACTGAATAGGTCAAAAAGGTACCTTATGGCTTAACAGTGATTAGTTAATTTAGATCTGCAGCCCATATGTTGGAAGTCAGAACTGTACAATTCTGGGGCAGAAATCGTTCCAAATATAGCAAAGAAAAAATCCTGATGTTTCTTTTGCGATTATTTCTTTGATAAATATGGTTCAAATTTTGTGCATCAATATTGCACTATGTTTGCCTTGATACGTACAGTATGTCCTTCTACAGTAAATCTTGTTATTCACTGTTTTCCTGAAGTGAATTATTGCCATTAACAACCAAGAGTGAGCTTTGAATTGTAAGTATGGTCATACTACAGGTTTAAATTCCACATAACCGTTACATGCAATGGGAGTGTATATTTCAAAAGGATTGGGGTTATTATTCCAGACTTATAACGTGCAAAGCAAATGCAATCTTCAGTCCCTCAGGGACAATAGTGTTTCACAAAACAGTAATCTGTTTGGAGAATGAGCTTTGACTGCGATTTTAAATTGGAGCTTCAAATGCAAGTGGAGTTAATAGGATTTTACATGTGCTGTGAATTTTCTTAACCTTCTCTCTCTCTCTCACTGGTTGACATGCAAAGCGCGACGTTGTCTTTTTCATTAACAGCGCTTTATGTCTGACATATCTCTGTGCCAGTGCAGTGTGGATAGACATCTTAAAGCAACTGTAATCAAAATGTACGCTAGTGAAGATGAGAATTAGCTGTTTTTCTATTTATCTGAAAATGTCAGCAATTGTATATTTTGATAGGAAAGCATTTGCTATTTCAGGCTGCAGAATTACATGGTGGAGATGTGGAATAACATAAGACTACAAGTATACCATTGCAATACAATGATTTAACAGCACTGTATACATATCCATAACATTTTAAATGGTAAACAAAGTATACTTATGTGTATATAGTAAGTATATAAAGTATGTTTATATGTCTATGACTGTATATATGATTTTTTTTACAGTAATGCTATTATGACTATTTAGTATTTTACTATTACCTATACTTTGCAAATGTAATTAAAAACGTACGATTATATGGTAAACTGCATAACTAGTCCACCAATCCGGCGCTCAGAAGAAACATGAGCTGCTGAAAAATATGCTGTATAACTCCGTAAGCCTCCCTGTATATATTAGTAGAGAAGGGTGACATTTTAGGGTGGATTTGAATCGCCCTGGATCGGTCGGTTCCTTTGGCTCGGGATATAATAATAATAATAGCATGTTCTTGTATAGCGCTGCTAGTTTTACAGAGACATTTTGCGGGTACAGGTCCCTGCCCCATGGAGCTTACAATATTTTTTTTGGTGCCTGAGGCACAGGGAGATAAAGTGACTTGCCCAAGGTCACAAGGAGCCGACACCAGAAATTGAACCAGGTTCTCCTGCCTCAAACTCAGTGCGTCAGTGTCTTTACTCACTGAGCCACTCCTTCTCCCGTACATCTGTGGATCTGTGGATCTGTGAATCTGTGAATCTGTGAATCTGTGAATCTGTGAATCTGTGAATCTGTGAATCTGTGAATCTGTGAATCTGTGAATCCCCATTAATTTCACATCTGGGGGATCCCCTGCTTCTCAAGATACACACCTCTTTAGAAGCTGCCGGTATCTCTCTTCAATTTTAATGTCCAGGGCACGTAGGCAAATTGGAAGCCTTGACTGTGACATTTAAACGTCACAGAGCTACCAGCAGCACCTATAGAGGAGTGTATCTTGGGGTGCAGGGGGTCCCCAGAGCTGAATTTAATGAGGTTCTGTTACGACGACCGCCTGCTTCAAACTATTAAAATATATATTATATCACCTCGTGTTGCTAATGTTGAAATGATGATATGATTAAAATAATTTTAATTAAAAAAGAACATAATAAAATAATGTTATATAGAGGGATATGGTAATTATGTCAATGACCATTCCCTGATGACATGTACCAATTCCTGTTCAAAAGTCAGTTTTGAAAAGTTGTGGTTATATGTGCCTCAAGCAGTCGGATGCCAAATATATATGATCCTACTCCTTAAACCCAGCTTAGTAAGCTAATAACCCCAGAGTAGATGGAGGTATAGAAGCTTAACATAAGTATATAATGTAAGGTGATATATCTAAAACATGGAATGATGAATATCGTAATTATTTTAATCATATCATCATTTCAACATTGGCAACACGAGTGCAGTCCTTGGGGTTTCTTTTTGTTTGTTTTAGTATTGTTACCCTTATCCCCATTTGCACCTTTTTGCCACTCCATACTACCCTACACACTACTATATATCTATGTCAGGTGATGCGGGAGTCTTTCCCATCTCCCCCATTTTCCCTTGATCCTGTAATTCGGGAAGCAGGGGGTCCGCGAGGCTGAAATCAATGTGGTTCAACTCAGGAGACCCCCTTCTACCGCACACTATGAATAAAAATTACATTAAAGCAGCTTCATTACCTTAGCAGATAGCCGCTGAGGCAATGAACGGGTTAAGGAACAATAGCTGCTTTATTGAGGGCAATAAAGTGGGTACTTGGCCCTTCATTCACCCCCTCTGCTCCCAAGAAACATTATAATATTTACTAGACACCAATATAATATTTACCAATATAATATTTACTAGACACCAATACACAACCCACACCCTTTGCCCAAACATACAACCAGAATTGTATTTTTATACACATGATTGATACCAGAGGCCAGTGGGTGTTCCCAGGTGGTCCCCACTGGTATGTGTGGGCCTCCAGGTGGTCCCCGTGGGTGTCTGAGGGCCCCAACAAGGTTCAGCCTGGTCCCTGTGGGTGTCTGGGGTTCCTTGGGTGGTTTCCACGGTGTCTGTGGGCCTCCAGGTGGTCCCTGCAGGTGTCCGGTGGCCCCAACAGGGTCCCGGGTGGTTCTCACGGGTGTTTGGGGGTCCCTGGGTGTTCCCCATGGGTGTCTGGGGCCCTCGGGTCGTTCCCACAGGTTTTTGGGGTCCTCAGGTGGTTCCCACCAATGTCTGAAGGCCCCACAGGGGTCCCTGGGTGGTCCCTGTGGGTTCACAGGGGTCCTCGGGTGGTTCCCATGGGTGTCCGGGGGTCCTCGGGTGGTCCCCATGGGTACCCACTGTCCTGCGGACCATTCCTGTTTTAAAAAAAATTAATGTGGCTAACATTACAATAAATACACCCCACTCCCCACCAAACAAATACAGTACAGTAATGGGCAAAATAACTATTATCCAGATAAGGATAATAGCTCATTTGCCCATTATTAAATCAAACATTAGCCAGGCAGCATAAATAAAGTAAATAAACCTTTCTACTTACCCCTGCAATTCTGAAGGGCATCCTCGTCAGCATACTGCAGGGCCGTGTGCTCCATTGCCAGAAACAATACGTGAAATAAAACAATCTAATGGCCCCTAACCCCTTAAGCACCTTAGTGGTTAATAACCGCTATAGTAATTAAGGGGTTAACCACCGTCTCCAGCTAACCACCCACCCCGGACCCACTATATCCCATCCTGTACCCATTGATTGGCATAGTGGTACATCATACCCATATAATATGGGCACGAAAAGACACTATATCACTCAATGGTCACCCTAATAAAAAAAGCATGAAGGCCAAAATGAAACAATAATCAAACATACTGAATACACAAGCACATTAACACCACAATCCAATCAATAAAAACACTAGCCAACAAATGAAAGAAATATAAGCACTTGCCAACATATAAAATAAATATAAGCACTACCCCCCCCCCCCAAAAAAATAATTTAATTTTAACCATTAGCCAACAAATCAATTCATTAATAAATCCACTATCCAACACCAATTATAAGCAGGAGCCAACACAAGAAATAATTAATTAAAAACGCTAATCAATCGGATGGAAAAATATAAATACGCCAGCAGAATGACAAACAATTAAATCAAAAAAATAAACTGAAAGAAAAAATAACACAAGCATTTGTAAAAAAAAATGCATTGGCTAATACTGTATTTATCTTTGTAGGGGCACAGATTAATACATTATCTGTCAATGGGCAATGAAAAACATTAAAAAAATATATACAATCCAAAAACCTGAAAAAATAAATAAATATACATACTGTACATTTTCCGTGTTCTCAGCTGCCAGACGTCACCATGGGGAGCAATCTCGCCGGCGACTGGGTCACCACACGCCGCGTATCTCTTGCACGCGCACGTTGCGTGCCTCATGCTTGGTAATGCTGGGATCAACTTCAGCTGTGTCTCACCTGATCTCCATCCAGGCTCATCCTATCAGCGTTCTACCTATGTGTGACAACACTGATCCTGATGCCTTCCCATTGGCTCTTGTCCCTTTTAATGCCCAATCAGCCCTCTGATTATTGCTGAGCATAAACCTTGGTTGATTTTTAACAGTTACTGTGCCTTCGTTGAGCTTCGTTCTGACCCCTGCTTGTACCTGGACTTCTCCCTTGTATATCCCTGGACATTGGCTTGTTTTTGGACTCCTGCTCTCTCCTCTCCTTGACCTCGGCTAAGGATCAAGACCACTCTTCTCTCTCCAACTCCGGACCACGGCAAGTACCACGACTTACCTACACTCTCCTACCCTGACTCGGCAACACGACCCTGACTCTGCACTCTGGACTTGTCACCCCAGTTGTAGGGCGGTGGTTATATACATCCCCACCTCAGCCTCATGGTCTAGTCCAATTTGTGGTGAGCACACGTGACACCCCTCAGCTATCTCTCTCTTCTCCTCAGCATTCCCTCTCTCCCCGACAGCTATCTCTCTCTCTCCCTCAGCTATTTCTCTCTCCCCCTCAGCTATCTCTCTCTCCTCCCTCAGCTATCTCTCTCTTTCTCCCCTCAGCTATCTCTCTCTCACTCTGTCTCCCCCATCAACTATCTCTCTCTCTCCCCTCAACTATCTCTCTCACCTCTCTCCCCTGAGCTATCTCACTCTCACACTCTCTCTCCCCCCTCAGCAATCTCTCTTTCTTCCCCCAGCTCTCTCTCTCTCTGTTTCTCTCTCTCTCTGTTTCTCTCTCTCTCCTATCTCTCTCTCCTATCTCTCTCTCCTATCTGTCTCTCTCCCCACTTGGCTATCTCTCTCTCTCTCTTCCCACTTGGCTATCTCTCTCTCTTCCCACTTGGCTATCTCTCCCCCCCTCAGCTATCTCTCTCCCCCCTCAGCTATCTCTCTCTCTCCCCCCTCAGCTGTCTCTCTCACTATCCCCCATCAGCTATCTCTCTCACACTCTCATCCTAAGCTATCTCTCTCACTCTCTCCCCCTCAGCTATCTCTCTCTCTCTCTCTCTCTCTCTCTCTCTCTCTCTCTCTCTCTCTCTCTCTCTCTCTCCTTTCTCCTTTCTCCTTTCTCCTCCCTCAGCGGTCTCTCTCTCTCTCTCCCACTCAGCTATTTCTCTCTCTCCCCCCTCAGCTATCTCTCTCTCCCCATCAGCTATCTCTCTCTCTCTCTCCCCCTGCAGCTATCTCTCTCTCCCCACTCAGCTATCTTTCTCCTCCTCAACTATCTCTCTCTCCACCTCATCTATCTCTCTCTCTCTATCTCTCTCTCCACCTTTTGGGCACCAATCCTAAGAAAAGACATTATGGAACTAGAGAGAGTGCAGAGAAGAGCCACCAAATTAATAAAGGGGATGGACAATATAACTTATGAGGAGAGGCTAGCTAAATTAGATTTATTTACATTAGAAAAGAGGCGTCTAAGAGGGGAAATGATAACTATATACAAATATATTCGGGGACAATACAAGAAGCTTTCAAAAGAACTATTCATCCCACAGGCAGTGCAAAGGACTCGGGCCATCCCTTAAGGTAGGAGGAAAGGTGATTTCACCAGCAACAAAGGAAAGGGTTCTTTACAGTAAGTGCAGTTAAAATGTGGAATTCATTACCCAAGCAGACTGTGATGGCAGATAGAAAAGATTGGTTCAAAAAAAGGTTGTACAGTATATCATTTTAGATAGGAAAGGTATACAGGGATATACAGTACCAAATATGTATACATAGGAAGGATGTTGATCCAGGGATTAATCCAATTTCCAATTCTTGGAGTCAGGAAGGAATTTATTTTTACCCTTATGAGATATCATTGGATGATATGACTGTTTTTTTTTTGTTTGCCTTCCTCTGGATCAATAAGTAAGTATAGATATAGGATAAAGTCTGTTGTCTAAATTTAGCATAGGTTGAACTTGATGGATGTACGTCTTTTTTCAACCTCATCTACTATGTAACTATGTAACTATGTAACTATGTTATCTATCTCTCTGTCTCCACCTCATCTACTGTATCTCTATTTTTCTCTCCCTCAGCTATCTCTCTCCTCCACCTCTGCTATCTCTCTCTCCCCACTCAGCTATCTCTCCCTCCACCTCATCTATCTCTCTCTTTCCACCTCATACATCTCTATCTCTCCCCCTCAGCAATGTCTCTCTTTTTCTCCCCCTATCTATCTCTCTCTCCCCCCTCATCTCCCTCTCTCTCGTCCACCTCAGCTATCTCTCCCCTCCCCCTCAGCAATCTCTCTCTCTCCCCCTCATATTTCTCTCTCTCTCCCCCATCAGCTATCTCTCTCCCCCCTCAGCTATCTCTCTCTCTCCCCAAAGCTATCTCTCTCTATCTACCCCTCAGCTATCACTTTCTCTCCCCCTCAGCTCTTTCTCTCTCCCCCTCAGCTCTCTGTCTCACTGTAACGCTTGCGCTGCCCACAAACAAGGACCCGGCACTGAGGTGGGAAGGTATAACACTACACACATGCAGCAGCGGAGGCGTGCCTGGAAGGCGGATAGTCTAGAATTGCCGGGTCTGGGTTGGAGTGTGTAGGCGATGCGGTATACTTGCCGGGTTCTTGGATTGGAGAGAGCAGGATAGCAGGGGTCCATAAGCCGTGGTATGGAATTGTAGAGAGTAGAGTAGTCCGAGTCCGTATGCCATGTTCAAGGGTAGGAGAAATCGCGTAGTCGAGGGTAAGCCAAAGTGCAAAATCCAGAAGGGTTCACTAACAAGCCGAGTCGGTACACAAGAGGTTAACTGCAAGACAAAACTTAGAGTATAGCACAACTGAAGTGACCGTCACGATGCTACATAGGAGTATACTGAGCAAAGCATGAGAGTAAACAGGAAATACTTAAAGGAAGGACTAGCCAATGAGGATAGGGGGCGGAGCGTAGGCGTGACCCCAGCAGAAGCTGGGATAGGCTGCAGGAGACAAAGCAGGCGTGAGAGTACTTGCCTCGCAGCTGGGGATTGTTGCACGTCATCGCATGTGCACGCCGCGTGGGAGAGATGTGTGACGCGTGTGGGAGGCGGAGCCAGGTTTCATGCGGCAGCTTGAAGAGCTGCGGGTGCGTGCGCACTCTGTAATGAGAGCAGGGGTGCATGCGTGCATGGGCAAGAACAGTGGCCGCAGCCGCAGCAGTAGCAGGTAAGGAGGGAACACATCGCAAAGGACGTGTTCCCTGATTCCTTACAGTACGATTCCTTACACTACCCCCCCTTGAGGATCGGCCTCAAGACAATTCCTATATGGCTTACGTGGGAACCTAGCATGGAACCGTGCTTCGTCAGGAGTTCACGTGGAGCTACTCAACGCGCTTGCTGATTGGCCTAGGGCTGGATGTACCAGGAAGTGTTCGCTGTGACTCCTTCTCCGTGGATGGCGTGGTCCGGACAAAAACGCTCCTGCAAACGGTTCAAGCGGACTCTTTTTTGGTCAGTACTCCCCCCCCTCTCAGCCTATTCTATCGTACAGCAAGGGCTCATTTTCATCGAGTGTACTATCTTTAGTCTCATGACTTTGGAGATACAATATCTGCTGCATTTTATATATGTTTTTTATGATACCGTTTTATGATATTTTATATGTGGTAACTGTATTTTCCTAGGG
Organism: Ascaphus truei; assembly: GCA_036426205.1. Classification (NCBI taxonomy): domain Eukaryota; kingdom Metazoa; phylum Chordata; class Amphibia; order Anura; family Ascaphidae; genus Ascaphus; species Ascaphus truei. The sequence continues at coordinate 65,821 of WSYH01001938.1, forward strand.
GTGTTGGAACCACGGTTAATGTTTGTCTATGGGTAGTGTAGGGGGAGTGAACCCCAAATGTCCGGTGCTACAAATGTCCACAATAAAGCTGGTACAGTAGAAAATCTCTGATATGCATGTAGAATAATTGACTACTAGGCGGGCATAAATGTCCTGCACAGGGGGGAAAAAATGACAAATTATGATAACAATGCCACACCCTCTTGTTCTACATATAAAGCCAATAGAACATCTGGGCAACCCTCCTCGGCTTTTTTAGAGATGGGCACAAAAAGCCGGGGAGAACGCGCAGATCAAAGAGGAAACGAGGGGGGGCAAGGCAGAACGAAACGCAAGAAGTACGACTAGGAGTGCCCAATAATGTTATTAATATTTCTGGTATGGAATTAACCCTAGATCAATTGTCCCTCCTCAATAAGGGTCTTGGCTTTGCTCCAAGTCAAAATTTCAAACTATTTGAAACCATTATTGATTTGCAAAGACTCACACGTAAGCTAGCTTTGAAGAAAATGTTTGCTGCTAAAGATGGTTCTGCAAAAATAGCTAGCATAGACAGTGGCATTGTAGAAACTAATCCTACTACCACCACAGATACACATAGTTTAAAATTCCAAGAAGTGTGTGCCCTTTCCGATATGGACTCCCTATTGGAACAACAAGGCGAACCCCTTATGACATACTCCCAATCATTTTTTGGCAATCAGGATTCTGGCTTTCGCCCGAAATCTTTATTTTGCCCTAGTTTCAATAGGGGTCCATCAATTACCACATTTGAACACTTAGTTGAACGCGACCTGCGCATATTAGCAAGGGGGTTTTCCTGCTCTAAAGTCGCCAATGGTAATCTGACATACACAGAAATCCAAGAAATTGAATGCATTAAGAAACATCATGATATTGTACTTAAAAGTGCAGACAAGGGCGGGGCTCTCGTTATTTTATCAAAAGATCAATACTTTACGGAAGCGATGAGACAGCTAGGGGACAGTAATACATATAAACTTCTTAGGAGTAATCCTACATCTCAATACCAACTTGAACTGTTTGAGCTACTGGACATGGGAAAAATTCTCAATGTAATTAACAAAAGGGAATGTGATTTTCTTTCCTGTCCACATCCCGTGATTCCGATATTTCACCATCTCCCAAAGATCCATAAATCGCTGGTCGACCCTCCTGGTCGTCCAATTATAGCGAGCATTGGATCTTTGGGAGATGGATTATCGCGGTATGTGGACAGGTTCCTACAACCACTAGTATTCAATTTACCTTCTTTCATAAGAGATACCACGGACTTCATTGCCAGCATGCAGGAGATCACTTGGCACAAGGAGTACAGGTGGGTCATCATGGATGTGACCTCCCTGTACTCCATTATTGAGCACAATCACGGCCTTGCGGCCATTAAACACTTTCTTGATTTATCCACCTTATCTATATTACACTGCACTTTTTTATTAGAATCTATATCCTTTTTACTCACTCACAATTATTTTTTATTTGATAACCACTTTTATTTACAAACACTAGGCACTGCTATGGGCACGAGTTTTGCACCGTCATATGCTAATTTATTTATGGGGTTTTGGGAATCACAATTTATATATCACGATCACAATCCATTCCGTCACAACATTGTTTACTTTAGGAGATATATCGATGATTTGATATTTATTTGGAAGGGTGATGAATCTTCACTTTTTTCTTTTATTGAACACATTAGCACTAATAACTATAATCTTAAATTCACGTACCAACACAACATTAATAATATTCATTTCCTTGATCTACTCCTGTATGTTGACAGTGAGATGAATATACAAACAGATATTTACAGGAAAGAAAATTCTAGAAACACACTACTCAATGCGCATAGTTGCCATCCGCGCTCCTTGATTAGAAACATCCCAGGTGCCCAATTCGTCAGGTTAAAGAGAATCTGTTCGGATAATGATGTTTTCATTCAAAGGGCCAAGGAGATGTCAAAAAGATTCTTGGAGCGAGGGTATTCTGCTACAGATATTGAGTCTGCATTTGATAAAGCAAATAAAATGGATAGAAGCACTCTCATTCGCAGAAACCCTAAAAAATATTCGTCCAACAGATTGCGAGATTCATTCAAAACTACAAACAGTCCCATGTTCATTAGCACATTCAGTTCACAGTCACAACAGATATGTAACATTATTGCCAAACATTGGCACACATTATCTCTTGATGAAGACATTAGAGACATTGTGAAGAGTGGCCCCAAATTTTCATATCACAAAGCGAAGACACTAGCTGCTCACTTGTCCCCGAGTATGTTCGTTTCTGGATCTAATGCTCCCAGCATTAATAGTATCCCCAAGGGATTTTTTCGATGTGGGAAGTGTTCAATGTGTAGGTACGCTGTTCAAAAAAGGTTCATTCAGTACAATAATGATTGTAAAAAGTATTATTTGAAATCCTTTTTAAATTGTAATATTACACATGTTGTATATGTCTTGAATTGTACCTGTGGACTTCAATACGTGGGCCGCACGATAAGACCCCTGAAAACTAGAATTGCGGAACACGTCAGGTTAATCAAAAAAAAAAAAAAAAAAGAGACACTAACCACCCGGTGTCCAGACACTTTTCATCATGCCCATCGGGCAATATTACTAGTTTTTCTTTTTATGCTATAGAACATGTTCCATGTCATCCCAGAGGTGGAAATAGGGAAAATGTATTGAATCAAAGAGAGATGTATTGGATACACACTCTCAACACTCTTCATCCCTATGGGATCAATGTCGAATGGGAGTTGAAACACTTCCTGCAGGGTTGAGTATATGAAGAGTCTTGGGAGTGTGTATACCAATTCATCCCATATACAACAATTCACCTCATATATACTCTAAGGAGTTAAATAAATATCAAACAGAGATGATCCTTTTTCCTTTTCCTTGTTAAATAATTTGTTATTGCATATATTATCTGCATTACATATATGCAACATTAATGCTTTGTACATACCACCTAATGAACGTCCAGCTACGAATTACTTTCTATAAATACATTAATGATTGCTTTATGTTCATTATTTAATACATACTTAGTCATTAATGTGTTGTCTAAGTCTGTTTGACATATGTCCCCGCAGTTACTCCTCCATATATATCCTTTATCCTTGTGTTTTTTTATACAAATGTTCAAGGATGTTGCTTTTGTATTATATATGCTGCTACTCACTGATCTTTGTTTTTAATCTATATGTCATTGTTGTATCCCATATGTTATCACGGTTAGTTGGGGTTGTTCCAAATTAGACACTGTGATGTTTACACAGCACCCTCGTTATTGTCAAGCACTGATTGCTGATTGACATTATCTGTTTTGCCTTTTGTGTTGACCAATCATGTTAGGGAACTGTGTATATAACATTCCAGTGTGAGAGATCTTTGTACTCTTTGATAAAGTTCCTGTACGGAACGAAACGCGTCAGAGGTGTTCTCTGTGATGTGATGTGCAACACTACCGTGCAATAAAATTGCTTTTATCTAAATTGCATTTGGCTGAGTTCCTGAGGCTGTGACCACCCATCAACTACACTCAATGTTTGTCTATGGTCTGAGTGTAGACCTTTTTTAATATTAAAATCATGTGTACACCTAATTCTATCTGATTGTGGTTTTGGTCATCAGAATGTATACTAATTCTTGGTGCGCTTGGTGTGTGTGTATCTTTTGTCATTTGGGGTCCCCCTTTATTGGGAGACCCCCTTTAGGAGCGTTCAGGAGGGGCTCCTGCACACCCAGCTGCAAAAGGATTTAGAAATTGGAGAAGATCCTTGACAGCTCGAGCGCGGAACTTTTAATGTATATACTGTGAATAAGGTAGAAAGCGACTGTACGGGTAGATATGTTATAGTTTATGTTATGCTGGCAAGAAAAAAGGTATTATGGCTAATGTACTGTATGTGCCCCAAATAATTTTGATACAAGCTTTTTCTCTGAAATGCTGATGAAAATCACTGTATTAAGTCAGACTACAGCCCAGGTTCCTCCGATTATGGGAGGGGATTTTAATTTAGGATTTGATGAAAAAATAGACAGAAAAATTAAAACTGAAAACAAAAACAAATACCAGAAAAACATAGTTCTACAAAATGTTAGTAATATGCTAAACACCACAGATATTGTATATGGAGATACTGTATTTCCATCCCACGGAGCGAGATTTTAACTTTTACTACCACCCACACATGTAATTCTCTAGGATAGACCATTTTTGGATATTCAACTTCCACATACATTTAATTCAGCATATATAAAATTGTTACCTAAAAAGGGAAGAGATGTGGAGGACCCAGTATCATAACGAACCATACCACTACCCAATACTCAATCAAGACTTCAAGTTCCCAACTAAAATTCTGACAAATCGAATTAAACCTTTGAAACTGTACACATGCTAATAACACCAAATCAGACAAGATTTGTTCCAAATAGGAGATACACAGTAAACATTAGGAGAGTATTGACAATTATAGATTATTATAGTAGGAAACATATCTCCAATAAAGTCATGGAGAATAAGATAATACTGAGTCTTGATGCCGAAAAGGCTTTGGACCAAATTGCATGGAAGCATCTATTTCACACACTGGAAAAATTTAGCATTCAGGGAAATTTTCTATGAATGGTTAAGGGCATATATGAAAAGCCAACAGCAGCAATCATGGTTACTGCTGCGGCCGAGTTTATTCGAGCATTTGCCCGTTCTCGGCCGCAGCAGTAACCTGGCACGTGCCGGAGGGTGCCGGGCGCGCGCCGAAGCAGCGGAGGAGCGCGCTCCGATCGGGGCTTTCTTCCTCCCGCTGCCGGGTCCGCCGGGTCCCCCGGAACCCCCTGCCGCCGTCCCCCACATCGCGGGACACCAGGGCTCCCTCGGGGAGCCCTGGACGCGCGTGCAGGGGGCGCAGGCATCCGATGACGCGTGACCGCGCATCGGTGACGCGCGGCACGCCGAGGGGATGCCACTAGCAAGCCGGGAAATCTCCCGGCTTGCGGAACCGGCCGCACTTCAATAAAACGTATCGCCAGTGTAACAACCAAATGTCAAACAGGTTTTGTTTAAATAGAGGGACCCACCAGGGATGACCACTATCCCCCCTGCTGTTTATTCTGGCCTTGGAACCACTGGCCATATATTTATAAAATATTAAGGCATTTGAAGGGATAGAAATGGGAAGCGCGAGAGTAAAATCTCACTGTTCGCGGACGATATGCTTCTGTTCATATCCAACCCAAAGCACTCTGAACCAACTATTATAAAACTATAAAGAACTTTGGATCTTTCTCGGGATACACTATAAATTTTAGCAAATCAGAGACACTCACAGTTTGCCAAGAGCTACCTAAACCTAATGTCGGAGTCACCTTCCATTTTAGATGGGACCCTGGTAATATTAAATACCTACAGTCTATGTTAAACTGGATCTAAAACCTATTATGTTTATGATGCTGATGCTGATGATGTTTATGAAGGGAATTATGAAAATGTAGAGACCTTCTGGATAGAAATTAGCAGTGGAGGCAAATGTATAAAGTAAATGTTTGTAGGGATATGCTATAAACCACCAAATATCTGTGAGATTGAGGAAGGTAAAATACTTTTGCAAATGGAGAAGGCATCAAAACTGGGTCATGTTTGCATAATGGGGGATTTTAATTATCCAGACATAGACTGGGGAAATGAGATTAACATTACAACAAAAGGAAACAGATTTTTTGGGGTGCTTAAAGACAATTATATGACCCAATTTATTGAGGAATCAACAAGGAGATGGGCAGTACTGGATATGGTAATATCAAACAATGTACTGTAGAAGTAATAACAAATATTAAAGTCCTGGAACATTTGGGTAGCAGTGATCATAACATGGTCTCATTTGAAATAAATTATCAAAAAACAGAGTACAGTACTTGGGTTCAACAAAGACCTTAAACTTTAGAAAGGCAGATTTTAATAAACTGAGGTCTAATCATTCTAATCATGAGTAACATTCTCCCATTTCCCCTACCCCAAAGGACCGCTCCTTTTTTAGGGGAGACGAGCCACTCAGGCTCTGCCCCAAGAGGAAAACAAGGAGGGGGAATGGTCGATTATCGCAGAGACAGGGAAAAATGGGCTTATCAGGAACAGAACCAAACACGGGGGAGATCCAGAAAAAACAGGAGATACAGGTGATAAATCTTTCATCCAAAGCCCTTAATGCTAATCACATACAGTAGCGACATTGTTTATTGCAGCAAAAGCCGCCGGCTACATGCGTCTGGGAAGCGGGTAGCCGCGGCGCGTGGCGGCGCACTGTGACGTCACAGTAACATGCGCGCCCGGCTTCCCCGTCTTCCCCGGCTTCCCCAGGCTTCCCCGACACCCCTGGAGATCAAATGAAGGTAAGCGGGGGTGCGGGGAAGCAGAGGGGCAGAGCAGGAGCCGGGTACGGGGTCGGGAAGGGGGGTAAATTGCGCGCGAAGTGGAGGGGGGGTGCGTGGGGGAAACGCGGCGGCGCGCGGTTGTTACTGGCGGCAGCTGGGGTAGATCTCGGCGTGCCGTCGTGATTTAGTGCAATAAACAATGTCGGTGCTGTAAGTCTGCTGTCTAAAGGTCTATCATACTGCCCTACTAATCAAATTGACATTTTTGACACGGTTAAGGATCTCAATCTATTTTGCCGTAAGCTGAACCTACATAAGTTTTTAAAAAAACGCAGAGTATGGCAAAATAGAAATACACCTTTGGAACACAAGAGCACACAGGATTGTGTGAATATTGAGAATATGGAGGGTTTCTTAGAGGAAAGCGCTAGACCCCCAGGTGAAGGTCCTTTCACTACTCTCAAGAACAAATCCCTATTCATACCACCACCTGACACATGTGCAAATGTAGACTTGTTTTGTCAATTAGTCACGAAAGAATTTGAATCAATAAGGGTAAAAAAGGTGGAACAAAATCTTACCTTTAACGAACGACTGGCTCTTCAAGATCTAGAATCTGACACTACCATAGTTCTTAAACACTCTGACAAGGGAGGCAATGTTGTACTATTAAACCAGTGTGACTATGTAAGTGAATGCAAACGCATTCTATCCGATCATAATTGTTATAAAATATTACAAAGTAACCCAACAACTACGTTCATGAAAGAACTCACAAATATACTGACAGACGCCTTGCAGAATAGACTAATCTCCAAACAGGAGCATGATTTCATGCTAGTCAAGAAACCGCAGGTAGCGACTTTCTATAGCCTACCCAAAATACACAAAGGGAAACTTCCCCCTCCGGGTAGACCTATAGTCTCAGGGATCAATAACATCACGTCCAATGTCAGTGTATATCTGGATAATTTTTTACGCCCTTACGTCACATGTCTCCCTTCACATCTGAAGGATTCAAAAGATGTCCTCCTTAAAATTGAAAACATCATACTAGAACCAGACACCTATCTAGTAGTACATATACAGAGGGGGGTTGGATACAGAGAGAGTAACCCAACAAGAACCTATTTGCACTCGCTTATCTCACATAAATGGTTAGGAACAATTTAATCCTTGGGTGAAGCCCATACACCATTTAATGATACGTATAAAATCATTTATTAACATTTATGCAAAGACACTTAACAACTAATGGTTAAAAATGATCAGGGAGTAGGTGGGGATAGAGGGTAGCGTATAAGGTGCCTCCTGTGTTAGTATCACACAGGTATTTCTCTAGCACCAATGGATCGGTCTGATGTACGCAATGCTATATCTATTCCCTAAGTGGGCTGTATATAGCAGCTTATTGCTCATATGTAAGCAATGGGGAGGATATGCAACATTTGCCACCCCTCATACAAGTACTGCACAGAAAAACACTCGACCTGCTTCACAACACATCAACCAGTGTACTATTTCATGTGTATATGGAGATATCATTAAGTGCACTCAGTCGCTGACACACGTGATCAATTCCAACGGGTATAAGCAGCCCGCTGCGTCAACCCATGTATATGGTGAACAACCCTATTTAAGTGAGGGCTCACAGTGGGCTTGATCGCACACAGTCACAGCTTAACACAGTATCCCACCTGGTCAAAATATAGTCTGTTGCGACATATATATAGAGAGTGCAAAACAGTGTACAGTACTGTCCCTTAATGTAATAAGGGGACCGGAATAGCGGACCGACTTCAGTAAGTGTAGGCAGCCAGTTGCGACATCCAGGGTATGTAGTATACACCCCAGTCTCAAAAAAAGCCTATATTAAGCTCGATCGCCAACTTCTAGTAGGACTAGATGTAGAAGCCCTATACTCGAGTATCCCTCATGAGTATGGGATTTCAGCTGTCGAGCATTTCTTGCGAGCGAGGGGGGAGGATAATGTTCCACATAACATCCTGGTACTCAATCTTCTTAGATATATTCTGACCCATAACTTCTTTCTATTCGACCATCTCATATACCACCAGGTGCAGGGAACGGCAATGGGGACGACTTGCGCACCCACGTATGCCAACCTGTACCTGGGGTGGTGGGAAGAGACAATCGTCTTTCTTGAGGATTATGAGAGGTACACACAACACATCGAACTATGGGTCAGATATATCGATGATATCCTTCTCATCTGGAATGGAACAGAGGCATTGCTATTAGAATTCATTGACCATCTGAACAACAACACATTGAACCTCAGACTCACTTACCAGATAAGTAAAACACAATTAGACTTTCTGGACATCACAATCCTAAAGACTGGCACAGGCAACCTAGATACTAATATCTTCAAGAAACCCACATCTACAAACACATTGTTAATGGCTACAAGCCATCACCCAAGGCATATTGTAGACAACATACCTATTGGTCAGTTCTTACGACTAAGACGTAATTGCTCTTCCCTAACCGAATTTAAATCCCAATCAAAAGATATGACATCAAGATTTAAGGAAAGAGGCTACTCCAACAAGGTGATTAAAAAGCCTACTATAGAGCACTTACATCAGTGAGAACAGAATTACTCGTACAAAATAAAGCAACACACGAAGACAACACCATACGATTTATTGGCAAATACAGCAGCCAATGGCAGGAAGTGAGACGTATCTTGAACCAGTTCTGGTATATTCTTCTGTAGGATACTGACCTTGAGAAAATACTTCCTAAAACACCTAGTATGTGCTGCAGACGTAGCAGAAATGTGAAAGATCGACTTGTACGCAGTCACTTCCAATCCGAACCTAAGAAAACCTGGTTAGGAGACAAACCAAAGGGTTTCTTTAAATGCACAAGATGCAAAGCTTGTCCCTATATGCAGAGTATCAAATCATTCATGAACAGAAATGGTACAACCAATTACAACATAAACGATTTCATGAACTGTCAGACTTGCGGGGTCATATACTTGATGACATGTACATGCGGAATGAGGTACGTGGGTAAAACCCACAGACCATTTAAAATATGTATACTGGAACACCTGGGCAATGTGAGAAATCTTGTTCATACACCCATTGCTAGACACATTACTGAATGCCATCAGGGTAACCAACAAGTCATGACTTTTTCAGCAATTGAACATGTACCCCCCAGTCCTCGAGGGGGTGACTGGGATAAAATCCTGCTGCAGCGTGAATGTCGGTGGATATATCTCCTGCAGACCCAGTCACCCCCAGGACTGAATGAGGGATTCATGTACTCCGCATTTTTACGATAAATCTATGCTAACAACCACTGTTTCATTATTAGTCTCTAATTGAAAACAGTGCTAGGCATATATATACGCCAGTATATATATCCATTTGATATCATGTGTATCTATTGCTCTCAATATAGCCATTTTCTTATATCTGGGTTTATTGGTATACAGTATTTAAGACAAGCTAAGATCCGTATTGATCCGTATTGACTACGTTCATGAAAACAGTACAAGGTATACATATACACGCCAGTACATATATCCATTTGATATCATGTGCATTTATTGCTCTCAATATAGCCATCTTCTTATATCTGGGGGTATTGGTATACAGTATTTAAGACAAGCCAAGATCCGTATTGACCTTAGGGGTGGATCACCATAAGTGGGCCACACACTCCTACATGTACACACTTTTAAAATGTTAACCATGTGACCACTATAAGTGGGCCACATATTCCTACGTGTATACATTTTCAAAATAATTACCATGTGACCTCTCAAGTAATCCACTGTGATATATCTGGTATATTGTCTAATAATCTCCAGTCTAACATTATCAAGTATATTAAATGTATCAATATCCGTATTGACCCTAGGGGCAGATCACTATAATTAGGTCATGCATTCCTACACTTATACATATCCCTGTGGTTTGAGGTTTTCCACTGAATACATCACATATTTCGTCGGGTTTATGTGCAGAAATTTGGGAATTTAAGCTTTAATATATGAGGAATCTACAATTACACCTAATATTTATCAGTCCTGAAACTATCAGTTTCTAGATACAAACCCGATCAGATAGGGTTAACTCTGCTATTAGCAGCATATAGGCAAACGCCATAAGGATTCACTGACCAATAGGAGTCCACATCCCACTATAAATACCAGTCACCGAATAGGAAGGGCAGACTCCTCCCCCTGAAGAAGCGCGTCACACGCGCAAAACACGTGTCGGGTGTTGCTGACGTCACGAGGGTGACGTCACCGAAGGAGCGACCGCGAGAACTGTACCAGACGCTAGAACGGGTCATATGCCTCTCTCTATCCGCTAAAGGGCTCGCCGTAGCCTGCTCTCTCTCCCTTCCCCTCTCACATCTCAGTGTCGGAAGCCTTGGCCTTCTGCCAAAATACAGCGCTGTTGGTTACAACACTACAGCCGCCTGACTAGTGCGCAGCTGTATATATAGATTTTGACATGGCACTGGGAAGCTGTTACTAAACAGCATCTATCACATACAGGTTTGCTTTACAGCCATCACCCGTGTATTCACACGCATATGAGGGAAGGGCTATGATTGTATTAACGGATACTGCTCAACAATTTGACATTTTGTCATTAGCATAGACCGTGATATATATGTATACAAAGCGACACTTACAAGTATTTAGATACCGCTGATAAATATTGTATACTGCTATATATGACACTGTTATCATTCCTTTGCTTGACGCTGGTTACTGAACATGCATAAGATATGTGTTTAACTCATGAGGGTCATATGTCCTAATAATACGCAGGAGTGGAAGGGGTTAATCTCAGACAAAAGTAACTGAAGAGAATACTAAAGTCCACACAATTCCCCATTCTGACTCCAATTGCTCCTCCTAGGGGTTTAGTTCATACCCATTTTATTCATTTGAGTGTAATAGTTAATTGTAAATATGTATTAAAACTTTTTTGTTTTTTGCGCCGCTTTCCCTTTTAGTTTCTGGTATAGGGGATTTTACCTTATAGCCTAAGAAACATATACGCTTGGTATAGAGTGCATCCATAAGGGTACCTTTGAACTTCTTCGTTCACTCTCTTTCACATATGTATTGACCCCCATTGCACCTACCTTTTTAAGGACCTCCGGTTTAATAGGTGAGCAGCTCTTTACTAACCTTTATGTCTAATCTACAAGTAATACACTGGGATTATGTTTTTGCAGGGAAAAATGTAGAAGATAAATGGGCAGTCTTTAAAACATTTTTAGAAAAGCACACTTTATCAGTTTATACCCTTGGGTAATAAGTATAAAAGAAATAAGTCAAAACCAATGTGGCTAAATAAACAGGTAGGGGAGGAAATGGACAAGAAGAGGAAGGCGTTTAGATTCTTTAAGTCAGAAGAGACGGTGACATCATATCAGATCTATAATGAATGTAACAAAAATTGCACAAATGGATAATGAAAAAAAGGATTGCAATAGAAAGTAAGGTCAACCCTAAAATTTCTTTAAGTATCTTCATAACAAAAAAATGAGAAAAGAAAATATAGGACCCTTTAAGTGTGAGATGGGTAGGCAGATTATTGGAGATAAGAAAAAGCAGAGGTATTAAACAAATTATTTGCCTCTGTGTTTACCAGGGAAATATCAATTTCAATAGTAGTGCCACAGGAGGAAGCCACAACCTCCATATTAATGAACAATTGGTTAACTGAGGAAGAAGTTCATAAGCGGCTAGAAAATATTAAAGTAAATAAAGCACCTGGCCCTGATGGCATACATTCAAGAGTTCTCAAGGAGTTAAGTTCAGTAATAGCCAAATCATTATATTTAATATTCAAGGACTCCATTTCCACAGGCTCAGTACCGCAAGATTGGCGTAAAGCAGATGTGGTGCCTATATTTAAAAAGGGAGCTAGATCACAACCGGGGAATTACAGACCAGTAAGCCTGACTTCAATCGTGGGGAAACTACTTGAAGGTTTAATACGGGATAATATTTAGGAATACCTAATGGAAAACAAAATTATTAGTAATAGTCAGCATGGATTTATGAGGGATAGATCATGCCAAACCAACCTTATTTGTTTCTTTGAGGAGGTAAGTAGGAATTTAGACCATGATAATGCAGTTGATGTGGTCTACTTAGATTTTGCAAAGGCTTTGATACGGTTACAAATAAGAGGTTGGTGTACAAAATAAAGAAAATTGGACTCAGTAATAATATATGCACCTGGATTGAAAACTGGTTAAAGGACAGACAACAGAGGGTTGTCATAAATGGAACTTTTTCAGGTTGGGCTAAGGTCGTGAGTGGAGTACCTCAGGGATCGGTCCTGGGTCCCCTTTTTAACTTGTTTATTAATGACCATGAGGTTGGCATCGAGAGCAAAGTCTCCATCTTTGCTGATGATACTAAATTGTGTATGGTAGTAGAATCAGAGCAGGATGTAATTTCATTTCTGAAGGACTTGGAGAGACTGGAAACATGGGCGGGTAAATGGCAGATGAGGTTTAATACAGATAAATGTAAGGTTATGCATTTGGGATGCAAGAATAAACTGGCGACTTACACAATAAATGGGGATACATTGGGGGAATCCTTGATGGAGAAGGATTTAGGAGTGCTTGTAGACAGCGGCTTAGCAATAGTGCCCAAAGTCATGCAGTAGCTGCAAAGGCAAATAAGATCTTATCTTGCGTTACACGGGCAATGGATGGAAGGGAAATAAACATAATGATGCCCCTTTGCAAAGCATTAGTAAGACCACACCTTGAATATGGAGTACAATTTTGGGCACCAATCCTAAGAAAATACATTATGGAACTAGAGAGAGTGCAGAGAAGAGCAACCAAATTAATAAAGGGGATGGACAATCTAATTTATGAGGAGAGGCTAGCTAATTAGACTTATTTACATTAGAAAAGAGGCGTCTAAGAGCTTTCAAAGGAACTATTCATCCCACTGGCAGTACAAAGGACTTGATAATCTGATTGCCAATTCTTGGAGTCAGGAAAGAATTTATTTTTCCCCTTATGAGATATCATTGGATGATATGTCACTGGTGTTTTTTGTTTGCCTTCCTCTGGATCAATAAGTAAGTAAAGATATTGGATAAAGTGTCTGTTGTCTAAATTTAGCATAGGTTAAACTTGATGGACTACGTCTTTTTTCAACCTCATCTACTATGTAGAGATAACAAATGACACAGATAAAACACAGACAATAATTCCCTGGCGCAATATCAGATAATAAACCTGACGAATCGGAGTAGTCCCATGAATCAAAGGATGGTATAAAGAAGATCCACAGTCCACAATGTCCCGTTCTTTTACACAGAATGCTGGTCTGAAAATACAAATAAAACAACCATTGCGCAGTACCCTATGGTCAGTATTCCAAGACCCCACCGTTGCTATCTACTTACTTAAAAATAGATAAGAATGGGCCTCAAAAGGTTTCTTTAAGTCCCCCCACGATTGGCTCCGACTGATTCCTGCTGCTGGTATCGCGCTTTACACTTCCAGCATCAGCATCACCATACCGATTGGGAACAGAAAGGGGCACCAATAGTATAGCACTATAACATTTATTGTTAAAAAATGACAAGCATAAAAACATGCACTCACATGCGAGAATGCCCTATGCGTGTCCTACAACGTGCCGTCCTCCGCTTCACATGGGAGGATGTCGAGGGATTGCAGGGGGAGGCTGGAGCCGGCGTGGGTCCCCGCTTCGTGGCCGCGACTCGGAGCGCCTAGTCCCTCCTCCGATGACGTTCCCCATCAATCAACCTCCTTTCCTTCCACAGGGTCTGCACGTTGCAGCACGTTCAACAAGCTCCACCCTACGCGCGTTTCGTGACTCTGACGTCACTTCTTCAGGGGTAATGGAGCTGTGGGGGCACTTGAGGTATTTTATACCCTTGTGCAAAGCTGACAGGGAGTTCCCATTAGTTGAATGTCTGATTGGGAACTCCTGTTGATTGTCCACTTGTTGGCTGATACCTGGCCATTCGTGTGTTTAGCAGGTTTAACCACTTCATGCCTGGACAGCCAATTGCACTAGATGATTACATTCTAGCATGCTGTAAAATACTTTACACAAAATTATTTAATACATCAGTATCATAAAAACCATAATAAAACTCTATAAATTGTAGAAATAAAAAGTAATTAGCAACCCTGTGGCTTATTATTCAATGTGCGAGATAGCTATTTGTATTGATCACTGTTGCTAACAGCATAAAGGACCCAGAGGTGGAAAGAGATTATTTCAGACCTAACTGTCCCTCAAAAATGCTGCCAGGTCAAATTCGATGTTTAATCCTCTCGGGGTTAAGGTTTTGAGGGTATATATCCAGTAGCTTTCGCGTCTGGATATAAGATTGATTTTATCACCCCCCCTCCAATTCTGCTTGGGGCAGTCAATCCCTTTACAGATTAACCCTTCCGGATTTTGTCCATGTTTATTTTTAAAGTGACTGGAGACGCTATGTGTCTCCAGACCCCTTTTTATATTGTAAACATGTTCTGCAAGACGTCGTTTCAATGGTCTACCTGTTCGCCCTACATATTGTAGTCCACAAGGGCACTCTAACAGGTAGACCACAAAAGGAGTCTTGCAGGAAATGAACGATTTGATGGGAAATCTGACACCTGTAACATTGGATTGAAAATGTTTGCATTTACTGCTGTACCTACAGCCAATACATTTGTCACATGTAAAGAATCCGTCCAATTCCTTAAGCCATGTTGTACTTTGTGTTTTTACGGAATTGAACGGACAGCTCGGGGACAGTTGAAGCTTTAGATTATTGGCCCTTTTAAACACTATCTGGGGGTGTTTAGGTAGTATTGTTTTAAGTATAGCATCCCCCTGGAGAATACTCCAATGCTTCCTAATTATTTGTGTTATTTTGTTTGACATCCCATTAAACTTGGTTATAAAGGGGATGAACTCTACACCCTCTACTTGTTTTAATTTCTTTTTGTCCATACTGATAAGGTCATTTCTATCTATGTCCTTTACACTTTCTAAGGCCTTCTCAACCATATTAGGATTATATTCCCTCTGGATAAATTTATCCTTAAGGTCATTGGCCTGCATCTCAAATATTTCTGGTTGAGAGCAATTTCTTTTAGTTCTTAGGAACTGGCCCTTGGGAATATTGTTAATCCATCTATGGTTGTGATGGCTAGACGCCAAAAGGTATGTATTGGCATCTACTTTTTTATAAAAGGTCTTAGTTTGAATAGACCCTCGCTCTATGAACAATGTAAGATCTAAAAAGTCTATACTTGTGGGGCTGATGTTGAAGGTGAATTTTAAGTTCATATTGTTGTTATTTAAGTATTTTTGGAACTCCCCAAGTTCCTCAACACCTCCACCCCAGATACATAGCACGTCGTCTATATAGCGTTTCCATAGTACAAGGCTCGCCCCAAATGGGCCGCCGGAATGGATGTATTCATCCTCCCACATGCCCATAAAGATGTTAGCATAACTAGGGGCGAACCTTACCCATGGCAGTGCCACATATCTGGAGGTAGTGGCTGTTGTCATAGCTGAAGAAATTATGTGTAAGTATATACCGTATCCCTTCTATTATAAAATCTCGAAATCCCTGTTCTAGACTATCATCTTGATTTAACACCCTACTGACTGCTCTGATACCCAGGTCATGATTTATGACGGTATACAGAGACGTCACGTCACACGTGACCCAAATATAATGATCTTCCCATTTTAGGTCCCTAATTAGATTTAATACGTGTGTGGTGTCTCTTAGAAAAGACGGGATTTTAGGGACATATTTCTGCAGAGTGGAGTCAATAAACTGCGACAAATTGGATGTCAATGATTTGATCCCCGATATTATGGGGCGTCCAGGGGGATTCCAAAGATCCTTATGGATCTTAGGAATAAAATAGAAAATTGGAATCCTTGGCTGTGGTACATCCAAGAACTCCAATTCACCCTTTGAGATATTACCATCCAAGAAACCCCTACTAAGGTATTCCTGAAGTTCTGTCTTGAACTCTATGGATGGATTACCCTGCAGTTTTTTATATGTAACTCCATCACTTAGGATTCTCAAGGACTCTTTTTTATAGTAGTCAGAGTCCATTATAACTATGCCTCCCCCTTTGTCCGCAGACTTAATTACAATTTGTTTGTTGTTTTCCAGACTCTTTACTGCATCTTTTTCTAACTTACTAAGATTGTTTTTGGGGATTTTAAACTCACTGGTTGCCTTTTCCATGTCCTGAATGACTAGTTCAGAAAAAGTTTCTAAGAAACTACCCTTCATGTGTTTAGGATAAAACACTGAGGGTCTTTTAAATTGAGTGGTGGAGGACGATCTGCTCTCACTAATTTTATTACTCTGGAGAGTCTCCCTACTTACAGCATCTTTTATAAAGTACTTTTTAAGTGTTAACCGTCTAACAAATTTTTGGGTATCTATGAATAAGTCAAACATATTGGGTCCTTTAGAGGGAGCAAAGTTAAGGCCTCTGGACAAAACTTTTTCCTCAACCTCAGTGGTTTTGTAACTGCTGATATTGAATATATTGCCAACCTCTACCTGTGGTTTGGCTGCTGTGACTTTTTTCTCTTTCCTTCTTCCACCTCTTTTTCCTCTGAATCCTCTATTCTTTTGCGTCTCGCTGACCTGGGGGTGTCTTGTCTCCCCACTGCGTTCTCTACCTCGCTGTTTTTCCGTATAGGGAAATTGTACTCTCTGTCGTGATCTAAAAAAGACAATTGATGTTGATTATTTTCATAGTTGAAAGAAGGTGCATTGAAGGGCCTGAAATTGTTAGATCTAAAAACATTATTATCATACCCTCTATATGCTTCTCTGGGTCCATCATGATAATAATCATGGTGCCCATACCCATCATTCCTATTGGCATACCCTCCTCGTGGTGGGCCATGGTATCTATGATGTTCCTCCCTTACAGGTGCTTGTGGCCTAGCTCCCATGTAGGGCCTATGGGGTCCCATCTTTCTATTTAATGATTTTTCTTTTTCATTGTCTTTTTTTGATTTTGGTTTAATATCTTCCTTTTGTAGCACTTTGTTATTTGGAGTGGATTTCACCTCAACTGTGGGTGTATCCTCTGCAATAATGACTTTCTTTTCAGTTTTCCAGTCCCTTTGTCTATTCTGTTCATAATCTTTCTTGTCCCTGATAAATTTTTTCTGTTTGGAACTAATGACCTCTTTCTCTAATTTTTCTATTCTCTGAGTAATCTTTTCGTCTAGTACCTTGTACTCTTTGAGATCAGAGAATTGGCCTAATTTTTCTTGGATTTCTATAATCTCTTTATCCAAAACTTCTAGGGATTTTGTTCTGTACTGAATAGACAACTGGACTAAACCGAATGCACATGTATCCAGAAGATTGTTCCACTCTTTCATAAAGATCTCATTATCAGTTTCTAGAGTGGGTACCTTGAGGACCCTAAGTCCCCTTGGTATTCTTTTGTGTTCTATATATTTTCTCAATGCTACCACTTCCCAGATCTGCCTCATTTCTTGTGTGAGGAGTTTTTCTACTTTATTAAGGAGTGTATCTAAATTCTCAGTGTCTACATCTATATTCTCTACATCTGCATCCTCTGAAAATATTTTATCTAGATTACAACTACGAAGTGCTCGACTAGAAAAAAGTGACATGTTTGTGATATGGTTGGCTGCTGATATGCAATAATGGATAGAACAAATAGTGAGGAAAATTTAAACTAAAAGCATGTGATCAGCGCTCAAACCTATATAACTATACCTAAATATTAACTAAAATAACCAGGTGCTTAACAATAATAAAATGAATAATTAAAGTGTCCCCTATAAGGAAAAATCTAATGTGAATTCCTCACAGCCTGTTGTGGCAGGTTGGGGAATGGCTGCCTTGGGAATATAACAACTCTATCCACCCTAACCCTATCCTAGTGGATAGGGTTGTTATATTCCCAAGATAGATAGATATATATATAGATATATATATAGATATATAGATATATATATATATATAAAGATATATAATAACTATAGAATATATTATATATATATATATATATATACTGTATATGCATGATTAACCAATATACAAATAAATACTGAACATGGCCAAATACAAATCTCTCCAAATATCAAACAGCACCAAGCAAAATCAATATCTAAGAAATCCATTTAAAAACACTCAATTTGACAATGTGTACATGATACAATTAATCTGTGCATCATGTATACTACGTCAACCAATGCTCCAAATCAAATACACTAATCCAAACAAGATACAAATACAATCATTAAAGAAAAACAAAGCATCAACACAATTAAATTACCATCAATTAATCCAATCACCAATCCATTACAATCCAAATCAATTACACACTTCAAATCCTACAAGCAAACCATTGTGAAAAATAATCTATGTCAAAGTAAGCATCACACTAAATCTATCTTCCAAAAATAAGCCAATAATCTATAGCAAACAGCCTTTAAATAAACATTTGCAAAAATGAAATGTACATTAGAAACACATTTTTACGCAAATCAGCAAATTGCAATTGCAAAAAACATCCAAACAAGTCAAGCCAACAAGTTTTTATTATACCTGTATGTATGTCCATCTATAGTTTACAGACATAAATACAGGTGCAATAAAAGAGCATCAAAAACAATTGAATCACATTAAAAATCAACATACAATACAACCTCTGACTTGTCCTGTACGTATGTATATCCATAGTGACATACATAGTAGTAGCAGCCCCCTGGGCATTTCATGCACATGATGAGGTACACGACATTGCTGGAGGAACAGGTGAACTTTCCTCTTATTTTGTATTCCCAATTCCTGTGTGGTATTTGTATTGTGTCCGCTGTGTAGAGCATTGCGCAGGTTTTGCATCTTGGGTCCTGGCATGGTTTCGTCCCGCATTCAGTTGTACTGCTGAATACTTTACTCCTCACCATAATATTCTTGAGATTATGGGGTTGTCTGTATGATAATAATGGTGCTTCAGGGAAGACCTGTTGCAGTCTTGTATCTTCCTGGAGGATGGGTTGTAGTTTCCTGGCGATCTTGCGTAGGGCTCCTAGGTGTGGGTTATATGTGACCACCAAAGGTACCGTGTCGCTTGCCTCCTTCTATTTGTATTCAAGGAGATCACTTCTTGGTATTCTGGTGGCTTTGTGAATTTGCTGGTCTACAATTCTGTAGTTATATCCACGGTTTATAAAATCTGATCTCAAGGCTTTAATCCGCTGGTCTCTGTCTGCTGTGTTGGAACATACACATGATGAAGCCACTGTATAAATAAATGGGTGAAGGTTGGGTATCGGGTCAGGGTGGCTTAACCCCTTAATGACTGTAGCAGTTAATAACCACTAAGGTCATTAAGGGGTTAGGGGACATTAGTTTGGCTCTTTTTCTTATTGTGTATATTTTTCAGCACCCCAGTGCATGGACGGGGAGGAAGATGTGGGTGGCCTTCATCGTGGGTGCCGGACAAGGGTGAGTACAAAATGTATTTAATGTATTTATTGTGATTAATGTATATTTAATGGGCAAATGCATTATTATCCATATGTGGATAATAGTAATTTTGCCCATTAATGTAGTTATATGTTAGGGGACGGGGGTATTTTTTTAGAGTATTGTTTAATTTTTGGGGGCACACCATTGGTACCGCAGGCCTGCTGACAGCCGCGGGGACCCCCGGACGCCCCTGGACGCCCGCAGGGACCCCAGGACACCCCCGCGGGCCTGTTGTATGAATGGTGTGCCAGCAAAAAGGTAAACAAAGAAATGTTTTCTAAGTCCAGCTTCTTTTGCGCCTGCCTTTAGCTGGCGCGTTTGTTTGGCGCCTTTTTTTAAGGCCGATTCACTTAGCGCTGCTTAGTGAATCTGTAGTACTGACAAAAAGCAGCGCAATAGCCTGATCGTGCGCATTTTGCGCCGAGGGCTAAAAAAAAAGCCCTTTTAAGACCGATAAAGCACAGTTATCACTGCTTAGTGAATCTCACTGCAGCCTTATCGGGCTTAAAGTGTACTTTGCGCTCTTAAAGTCACTTAATGGAGCTTAGTGAATCGGCCCCTGTGTGTTTTATTACAAATTGTGCTGACTAGATGTGTGAGCTTCTTGCATGATTTAGCGAACTTGCAGTACCCTTTTTGGTTAGGTGAGAAAATGTAACTCATTCTAGAAGCTCACTTTACGATAAAAGGACACTGCATCTTCAATTAATTTCAATTACTTTTGTCTTCGAAATTTAATCGAACATTTAAAATAAAATGTTTTAATATAACAGGGCTGCAGGTTTGCCAATCTAGAAAAGGAAAATCTCTACGTTGGAACAATTAGGGCAATTTCTCTACAAGTTTTAATGACAAAAGTTTGATTGAGTTTTTCAAACTTTTTGGAATGTTTGATCAGTGGTGAAGTGTATCTCAGCAGGTTCACAAATTCCTAGCTGAAGACTTGTATGTGAAGGTGTGGGGGGTTCTAATAGAATGGGCCCCCTGTTGATGGTCATATTTAAGTATTTATATTGACATATTGTACAGTACTATACTGTAGCTGCGGAAAACATAACTCACTTGATGACTATTACAAATGTAACGATACTAAAACTTCAATACCCACCTCAACAGTTGTTACTGTAGCAGGACTGTGTCAGTTTTAAAACAGTAAGCCCCAATATCTTAGCAGATATGAATTTAAAACTGGTTTACAGATAAAAGAGAGCTCTAGCCGTGGCAATTAGTTAATGAAGTAAAAACCATTTTGGTCATAAATATGTTTATTCATTGGTTCACAGGAACAAAATAGCAGAGGGCCACCATATTTTTCCATAGGCTACAGTTAAATTGGACTATTAAATCTACTGCTTAAATCGTCTTCTGACAATAAAACAGATGTAGACTTACTCTAGAGGAAGTCCTCTTTAAGTATTGCATGTCAAATTAATTAACTATTCATTTTGATATATACAATATGTTGTAATATATGTCCCTGGAAGCCATTTTTTTTTTCAAGAAAGAAAATTAGATTGATTTACATACTGTATTTCAAATGGACAATTAGGTCTAAATACTTAAGATTATATCTGTGTCTGATGATAAGGCATGTAGGTCTTGGTAGCTCATGCACAGAAACACAAAATCTATTATTTTGGTCCAATAAAAGGTACCCACATTATTTTCTGTTCAAGTCATATATTATTTTGTCAAGAAAATATATGTACTCATACCTGTGTGATTGAAGTGATTGAAGCTAGGTATGCAGATTGATGGCTATATGTATTTGCAATGCTATTTTGATTAATGGTCTCTAAACGTAAGTTTAATTTGGCATCACACCATTTGTGGGAACATATTAAGTAAATATGCAAGCTAAAATATATTTTTTTTTAAAACAGCACTTTGCACATACTGTTCAACTAGTTTGGAATAACTGGAAATATTGTAGTACTGTAGCTTAAAACATGCTACTGTGGGCAAAGCAGATTTCTTAGGTCTGGTGGCCCTGTCTTCAGAACCAGCAATCAGGGTATTTCGAAGCCTCTTCTTTTGGCATTAAGGCTCCTGCAGAGTGCACTATATGGTTCTATTTATCAGTCTCTTAGTTGCAAAACAACATAGAAACATAGAATTTGACGCAAAAAAAGAAGCACTTTACCCACCTAGTCTGTCAATTTTCCTCTCTGTTGTTGAACCTCAGCCCATATTTGATCCATGGCTTTCTTTCATATTTAGGATACCATTATTCCTATTACAGCCATGTTTGAATTCCCTTATTGTATTAGCCTTTACCTCCTCTTCAGGGAAGATATTCCACAAATTCACATGCAATTCTTCCTCACATTTCCCCTTAGCCTGTCACCCTCCAGCTTCAGAGCATGACCTCTTGCTCTAGCACTTCTATTTCTCTGAGAAATGCTTTCCTCCTATACAATACTTTGAAACCCTTTATATATTTGAACGTTTCAATCATACCCCCTTCACTTTTATCTCTCTATATCAGTGATTCCCAACCAGGGTTCCGTGGAACCCTGGGTCTCCTTGAAGCAGTCTCAGGGTTCCTCCTATGGACCACAGACCACCCCCCCCCCCCCCCCCCCTGGAGATGTTTTTTTTTTGGTATGTATTTTGTAGGGTGGATTGAGTGAGAGTGGGGTAATTGACGGAAGGTAGGGGCGAGAGTGAGAGAAGAGAGGGGGGCAGGGCAGGAGGGACTGAGTGAGGAAAAGAGGGAGTAAGAGCGAGACGCAACGGATAAATACATGCGAGGCGGGAGGGGGGAGAGTTAGTGAGATGGATGGGAAAGAAATACATGGTAGAGGGTGGGAAATAGAGGTGTATACTGTATATTAAGGTCCTGTAATCTTTGCTGAAAAGTCTTATGATGTAGATCATGCAGTGTCTTAGTAGCCCTTTCCTGTAAGTGATTAAAAAAAAAAAAAACCTTAAAAATAAAAAAATATTACAAAGAGTTATACTTTTGGAGGCAAGACACCAATCACAAATATTTAACCAGTTACACCAGTGTTTCTCAACTACTTGTTGAGTTAAACCTGGCTATGCCCCATTTTGGGGATAATTGTACTGTCAGAAATAGCACAACTACGAGTACATGATACGCGACAAGGGTTAGCTGACCCACTTTTCTCCCCTGAAGGGTCCCTCGAATTAGTAATATCTCCCTAAATCTGTCACAAATATAACCTTCAAAGATGCCCAAAGCTACTGTACGTCCAATGTGACAAAAATACACAGTGCAATATCTACTGTATATATTCTCTTGAAAAAGGGTCAATATAACCTTAACTCACTGCCACCACTAAGCATAGAGAAAGGTATTATCGCTAGGGGTCCTTGGTTGCCATTTACTAAGAAAAATATGTAATCAACACCCAAATCTATTTTAGCAAAATGTGTCCGATAATGCAGTCCTCTCTTCAAAAACGTGCAAAGTTCAATTACATAGCTACATAGTTACATAATAAGAAGTAAGTAATTAGAGCCCAAACAGTACTTATTACATGTACAAATGCAACAGCCGGTATTTTAACAATTCACACGGAGTATACCTCGGAATACCCATGTCATGGCGTGGGATTACTTCCAACAGTATCGCCTTAAGATGCAAGTGCAGGCGAGTGCATAAAATGGCATTCAGTGTTCTGGCTTTTAAACACCTGAAATTGACACAGTGGCACAGTACTGTACACATTACAATTAATTCATTTCATTGCATATAATTGCACACAATCAATAAAATTCAAAAAAAGCAACCGCAATAAACACGTGTGCCTGAGGCAATTGGCCGCATTCATGCTGCGTGGAGTCCTCAGCGCACATGAAAACGGTGCTGCGATGCCTTAAAATAATGGCCACTGGATCTGTATGTATATCTTTATTTATATAGTGCCATTAATATACATAGCAGTAATACACGTGACAATCATATAAATAACAAATAATATAAATAACACATACAGTAATGTGAAGATGTGCTTCAGACATAAAGTAACATTTAGGAAAAGGAGTCTCTGCTCTGAAGAGCTTACAATATATTTGGGAGGTAGGGAGAACATGCAGATACAGTTGGAGGATGTTCTGGTAAGTGCGTCTGCAAGGGGCCAAGGTTTATGTATGAGGTGTGAATTATCGGCCATGGAGCTACTCATATGCTTTGTTAAGAAGGTGTGGTTTAAGGTGGGTCTTACAGGTTGATAGAGAGGGTGCTGTTATAGTGAGAAATTAGGGCTGAGATGTAAGGAGGAGCAGAAGAGTGTAAAGCTTTGAAAGTGAGGAGGAAAATTGAGCGTGTGATACAGGATTTGATAGAAAGCCAGGAGAGGGATTTCAGCAGGGGGGCAATGAGACAGATTTAGGAAAAAGTAGAGGTAAGAGACGATCCAGGATAGAGCTTTGTTACAAATACCAAGAGAATGGAGAATGCGAAGGAGAAGAGGGTGGTCCACAGAATCAAATGCTGCAGAGAGGTCGAGTAATATGAGCAGAGAGTAATAACCTCTGTCTTTGGCAGCATTGAGGTCGTTAGTTATTTTAGTGAGGGCTGAATCAGTGGAGTGAGCAGTACGGAAATCAGATTGTAGAGGGTCTAAGAGAGAACAGGTGTTGAGAAAATTGAGCAAGCGAGAGAATTCAAGACGTTCAAGGAGTTTAGAGGCGAAAGGCAGGAGGGAGACAGGTCGATAGTTAGAAAGACAGGTAGGGTAAAACTTGCTGTTTTTGCGTAATGGTATAACTGTTGTATGTTTGAAGGAGGAGGGAAAGATAACAGAGTAGAGGGAGGAGTTCAAATGTGTGAGTGTAGGGATTATAGTAGGAGCAAGGGTTTTAAGGAGATGGGAGGTAATGGGGTCGAGGCCATTTTAGATTTAATATTCAAAAGTAGTACAGTGCTCAATTACAGAAAAGAATGTTACAAGAATCATACAGTACAATATATGAAGACAGAAAGTATATTGTATAGACAGCACAAAATAGAGAGCTCAATGATAGAATCCTATACTGGTGGTGCACAGGGAACAAAAGGGACCCTAACTCACTAAAACGTAACCACACAAAATATAACAAAGGTTCATAGCACTCAATGAAAGAAGAAGAATTTAGACAAAATATTTTCAACAAACTCGTATTTTACTGATTAAATAAATGCAATCATGTGGATAATGTATAAAGACAAATGAACAGGAAAATGTGGTTCAAGACGAGCAAAATACAATCAATAGTGAACAACTGGAACTACCAAAAGAGAGAGTGCGGAAAAAAACGAGGTAGGATAGGGAAATAAATGGGGGGAGGGGGAGGGAGGGTGGAAAGGGAGACCAGATAATGAAAAATAATACAAGGGGGCAACGTTTCCAGGGTTGAGACCCTTCTTCTGGTCTGCATTGAGCAGACTTTACTATGCTATTTCTCCCAGTGGAGATCATTAGATCAAAGCATTCTGGATATTTATCTCTAGGGGTTCTCTTCTGAGTAGCACCCCATGAAATATCTATATCTCTAAGTTTTATGGAACTTAACAAAATTGCAGCTTTTTTCAGACGCATTAAGTTTTGTAATTTATTTACACCATGTTTTTGTATTTTTAAGATGCAGCTAGTAACTCAAATCTACTTGTGTGCCAGTTTATTAAAACACAAACACAGGACAGAGCACACCGCTCGCTCAATTAATTAATATTGACATGTAATTGTTTTTTACAAAAATGTGTGCTACCTATGTACTAGGGTTAATAGATTGTAACACATAAACGAAAGGCTGACAAAATCAGTCCATCATTTACAGAAAGTACATTAGCGGTGCACACCACACTAGGATCACACGAAGGGGAAAAAAGAAAGTTACGAGAGAGGAGAGGTCGGGGACGATCGAGAAGGTGGTAATAACAGCTCCAGATAAATTGAAGATATTTAATTTATCAGAATTCAATTTATCTCCAATACATACAACTATATTGGAAAAAGGACTTTCCTTCTCTCCAACCACCGATTTCAAATTGTTCGAGTGGGTAAAAGACCTGAACCTCTTCTCACGTAAACTTCTACTACACAAATTTCACGCAAAAAATAAAAGACGACAATTGGATAATAGGGTATTACAACACAGGACCATCACACCTCGATGATCTGGTAACATTACTCTGTGATAATGAACAAACCAATGCATCTGTAGAGTGTCCCTTCACTGATTTAAAACCACGAAGCAAGTTTATGCCATTGATGAGTGTATGCCCTCAAGTGGAAGTATTCACAGAATTGGTGTCAAAAGACATAGAAAAATTGAAACCCTCTTATCACAAAAGAAGTAACATCTCTAAAGGAGAAAAACTGGCTTTATAAGAAATCATGGAATATGGTGAGATTACGATAAAGCCCTCAGACAAATGAGGCAATATCGTTATCCTCAATACAACTGATTATGTAAAAGAAAATAAACGTATTCTGAAGGACAAAAAGACATACCATCTCTTAGACTGAGATCCAACAAATAAATTCAAATTGGAATTATATTTAATACTGCGAGAAGGGCTCGATCATAAACATATTGGCAAAAAGGAATATGAATTCATGCATATAAAAACACCTACGATAGCCGCGTTCTACACACTCCCCAAAATACATAAAAACAAAGAAAGACCTCCGGGGAGGCCCATAGTGTCTGGAAATAATAATCTCACAGAAAATAGCAGCAAATACCTGGATAAAATCTTACGGCCGTTTGTCTTGGCACTACCGTCCTATATTAAGGATACAAAGGATACTCTACTAAGACTTAATGGTATTTCCACAGACAGTGACACCTTACTAGTTACACTAGATGTGGAATCACTGTATTCAAGTATTCTACACACAAACGGGCTGCAAGCGTGTGATTATTTTTTATCTACCCGACACTGTGGTCTAGTGGCACATAATAGATTTGTAATGAGTCTATTAAAATTCGTGCTAACACATAATTACTTTCTGTTCGATGGCCAATTCTACCACCAGACCCAGGGTACAGCTATGGGGACATCTTGTGCCCCAACATATGCTAACTTGTACCTGGGCTGGTTGGAGGCCATCATAGTGTTTAATGATGAGAATATTCATTATACTGAGCACATAGACATGTGGCTCAGATTTTTTGATGACATTCTCTTGATCTGGAGTGGCCCGGAAGAGCTATTATTGGAATTTATTGAGAAATTAAACATCAATACTCTCAATCTACGTTTGTCCTCAGAATACAGTAGATCCATGGTAACTTTTCTAGATCTCATTATAACTAAAGATTCATCAAATGAGATCCAAACATCTGTATTTAGAAAGCCTACTTCAACAAATAACTTGTTGTTAGCACAAAGCCAGCACCCGGTTTCGTTGATAAAGGGGATACCAACAGGTCAATATCTTCGTCTGAGACGAAACTGTTCCACATTAAAAGACTTCAAAAAACAATCCTCAGATCTAAAGGATAGATTCCTTGATAGTGGATATTCTCTAAAAAATCTAAAGAGGGCATACAACAGAGCTCTAAACAGCAAAAGGGATACACTGCTAGCACCCAACATCTGAGTAGGGGACAATCAGATCAGATGCATATAGTCACAGATGGCAAGATATCAAAAAAATATTTGCGAAATATTGGCATATCTTGAGATCTGACAGCGATTTAGCACTTGTTCTAAAAGAAACACCTAGCATCACAAGCAGAAGGTCTAAAAACTTGAAGGATGACCTTGTAGACAGCCACCATCAAAAAAGATCACCCAAAACATGGCTATCATCTCCACCTAAAGGTTGTTTTCCATGCAAATGTTGTAAGGCGTGCCAATATATACAGTCAACAAAAACCTTTGACAATGCAGATAAGACTAAACAATTGGAGATAAGACATTTCATTAACTGCAAAACCTTCAATGTTATTTATCTCATTAGTTGCGCATGTGGCATAAGATATATTGGCAAAACAATCAGGGAATTAAGAAGACGCATACTGGAGCATGTAAATTCTGTCCTTAATAAAGCAGACACACCAGTAGCACGCCATGTAAACTTGGTACATGATGGTGATCCAAAATGTCTTAGATTCGCTGGTATAGATGATCTGAAGAACAACATGCGGGGTGGTGACATTGATCAAAAGCTCCTAAGACGTGAAGCCGAGTGGATATATCGATTAAAAACCCTATATCCAAGAGGCTTAAATGAGGGGTTTATATTCACTCCCTTTATGTAACCATTGCCTGTTATTTTATTTAAGATCCTATAACAATCAAATTGCATAGCAGACATTCATTTCTATATATGATTGAGTATTTGGTGACATAGCCTTATGACCAATATAAAACATCCGTATTGTGATCATAGATGGTCTGTGTCATATCATGATTAACATTTAATAGTGGCATACAAGGTTTGAAAGACAACTTTTGGGTCACATCAGCCATACAGTAACTCACAACAACTGGACTAAACATGACCAGTCTGTGTATTATACACTTATGTACATAGTGCAGTGTAATTATATATCTTTTTATTTTAAATAATTTCTTTATAACTGTTCATTAAATAAGTAGAATAAAATATTAGTGTTTATAAGTTCATAGTGTTTTAAACGACAGGGTATGCACATTTGCTATCTTCCATCCCTATTATAGGGTTAATCAGCAGTTTATTGTATACTTGCTATCCCCTGTCTTAATGACAGGGTTAATTAGCATATCACTAGTTAGAAAACAATGACGTAAGATAGCCTGTGCAATTGTGCATCACCAATCTAGGTGATCTTACACACCATAGTATGATCACATGGAAGTTGAGAGCCTGGAGCTGAGTTAATCACTTAGAATTAAGAGATACTATATATACGCAGTAGGGTGGTGCTCCCTGTATTCACCTACCCCTGATGAAGCTCCACCTGGAGAGAAACGCGTAGGGCGTCGTGACGTGGTGATGTCACATCACGTGGTGCCGCGGATCTGTTGACTGCCGTCGCTATTGCACTTGGAGCTCCTTATGCAATTTTTGAATGCCACAATACAGCTAAGTACTTCAAATCAGTTCTAAATACAATTTATGGTATTTGCAAGCCATTAATATGTTATCACCGCTGTCACCATAGTCAGTGAGTCCAAAGTAAATCTTGGCAATGATGTTGGAACTGCGCTGCCTTTGACATGCAGCTTTTTTCATATTTGAGCTTAGATAGTAAAGGGATCCCAACAGACTGCTATTTGCTTGCAATTTGTGATGTAACAGATATTGTGGGGAGACATTGTGCAGGTTATCAATGATTTACTATTACTGTCACTAGAGTGAGTGAGTCCAAAGTAAATCTTGGCAGTGATGTTGGAACTGTGCTGCCCTCAGTAAGCAGCTTTTCTCATATTTGAGTTTAGCTAGATGATGGATTCCCTAATTGTGATTTAACCTGCAATACTGGGATGTGGCATTCTCTGTGAGCAATGTGTGTGCACATGCATATTTCTGCACAGGATATCAATTGACATAGTAAGAGTTGTTAATCAACTATGTTGTTTTGTCACATTCTGTTACCTAGGGTATAACAATAATCTGACATCAGTGTGATCTTGGGGGCAACAGACTTATCTCAGTATTATAATAACCATATAAACATCCTATGGTTATTAGGCACCAATTAATAGCACTGCAAGATTATTTCATGGGAACTCACCAATATTAGAAGTCAGACTAACCTTATGTGTATTGTATGATTTTATATTACTGCTATGAACTATAGAAGTACATGAGGCAAGACAAAACTGCTGAGAAGCATTGTCACAACCAAGGGTTCATTGCATTTAGTGATCATGCCCTCTGCTAATTGTAGCTAAGTATCTGGCAATGATTACACTGTTTATGTAATGAACAAACAATGCTTAAACCTCTGTTTATCAATGTCATTTTCAATGGTGGCTAACTTAAGGCAGCAACTATTATTGATCTAGGCACCACGTGTAGATTTTAATGAGTTTTTTATGTATTTTTCACTTAATCACGGTTTGTTTCACTAGAATGTATTCACTAAAAAATTACTAAAAATTATTGTGGTGTGCACCGCTAATGTAATTTCTGTAAATGATGGACTGACTTTGTCAGCCTTTCGTTTATGTGTTAGAACCAGTTTATTAAATACTGAATATTTTAGTGGTATTATCATGACATACAGTACACTTAAATGTATTCTATCATGAATTCTTATGATGGTCTGCTAATAATTAAATGTAGAAAAATTTGCATTTTTCGAGCAACAATGTAGCTACTAGAACTTTAAAGTATACCTAACATTGCAAAGCTACATTTTATCTTTTCAAACAGCTGATAAAATTGAATTAACAAGTTTGCTAAATTGCTGAATCTTTTTAGTTTATTGAAGTTTAACCAACATTTTCAATACCACCAACTCCTAGACTCCTGGTCCTCATAATATTTTAGTTAAGTTCTTGTTTTCATTGTCTAATCACGGTGCATTCTTTGTACATTTACTTGGAATATGGAGAGAACCAGAATGTGTATGATGGCTTATTATACTGCGGAGGAAGGCAACAATGCCTTGCTAAGTAAATCTGCACTGTTCAAGTAATTATGGACTACAATATTTGTTGATGTCCTTTCTTGCAGCAAACAGTTTATGAAAAAGTACATGCGGAGAAGAATATGAATAGCATTTCTATCTTTAATTTCAAGTTCTCCTCCTCTGCTGTCAGGTCCCAGTACAGTATGTTACAACAGTCTTATCATCAATGAGCGGTAGTGTCACTGCCACCAAAGTTTTATAGACCTTTAAAGGGAAATTTGTCAGGAATAATGCTGGAAGAGAAGGCCCTCGTATCCTAATAGGCAAAATTAAAGTGGGAGCAAAAATGATTACCGTTTTGGAAACTGTGCTGACCTGAAGCATTAGGAAATGATAGTTACTGCATTATCTTACTGAAAAAAGATAATAAACATAGAATGTTTTCAGTTTCCATTCCATTTCTTATGCACAAATGCATGTATCACTATTTTGCAGATAATTATGATCCCAATTCGGATTCACCCAATAGAATGGAAAAGTAGGGGGCAATTTGGGGATTTTGCAATTGTGCATTATAATTAGAATCCTTACATATTTCTCATTAAGGACCCATGCTATAATCACTGAAGTGGACACTTCAGACAGCATGCATGCCTTAGAGTCCACTATTGTAACTAAAGGGTTAATAATCCAGATATCTAATCGATCTACCATTACTTGCCATTTAGGCTAAGTAATAAAGAATTGCTATATAATGCCTTAAAAACTGCTAAGGCATACAAGGGCAGTGGCGGATTTGAAAATCCGCCACCGCTAGGCACATACATGTGTACTGCCACCTCCTTGGTGCCGTCCTCCATCTCCTTTGGAATCCCAGCGTCAAATGACGCCGCGAACATCATCGTGACAGCGCATGGTGTCACATTGCCATGATACCGTGACATCATGACGTAATTTGGCGTCACGTTGCCATGGCAACGAGACAACATGTGACATCATGTTGGGGCATTCGTGGCGTAATTTGATGTTGGGATTCAAAAGGAGATGAAGGGCGGCACCAAGGAGGCAGCAGGACACATGTAAGGGCATTTCCATTAGGTCGAGAATGCAGCGAATGCATGTGGGGACGGAAATATTTGCCGTCCCCATATTTTGCCACCCTAGGCCCGGGCCTGATGGACCTAATGGAAAATTCACTACTGTACAAGCGGTTAACCATTCCCACATACCCCATTGTGACTCTAATTTCGTACCCTAACCCTCTTACCCGCCACCTCCACCCCAACACACCTATTTTCCCTGCATATAACATTGACTTGTACCAATCAATAACAAAACATTGCTAATAGCTCAATAGGCCATTGCAATGACATACTGGATTAAAAATGTGAACAAAAATAAAACAGAGCATAATCAAGAAGATTTAGAGCGAGAAGAAACCACATATACCTCCTTCCAGAAGAAGTAGTAACTGCAATTAAATCCATGAAGAAAGGGAAGGCCCACGAGGAAGATGGAATTACAACTGAAATATTGTAAACAGCTTGGGAATAAGTATAGAAAATCATTGCAAAGCTCTTCACATGTTGCTTAAAGAATATAAAGCATGGAGTAATGCCACAGGTAGTCTCATCCACAAGAGAGTGACTAAAAGGACCTCAAGAATTACAAAGCACTCAGTCTACGTCCAATCGATAAGATTTTTATGAAGATACTTACAAATTGGCTGCAACAGACCCTGAACTTTTCCCAGCCTTGAGAACAAGTGTGATATTGTAGTAGATGTAACCTAATGGACCCCATCCCAGTTTCATAATAAGTGATTTTCCAAAGTAATGAATACAATCTACTAATCATTGTAGGTGTCATACATTATGCAAACAGAACCAAAAAAGTGAAACATTACCTGTTCATTAGCTCTGATGATTTAATACAGATTGTAGTTTTTTATCTCTCCATTAGCCTTGTGTGTGCTTCTTCTTTTCTACATTGTCTACATTTGGATCCAGCCTTGGGACGCCAGGATCACCAGGAGGTGAGCACCACAAGCACAATACGTTTTCTTTATTTTTATTACCAGTGGTGTGCCACTTATACCTATTTTTGTTCTGTATACTATAGAGTCCCAGTTTATATAAGTGAGCACCCATTATGTCATTCAACGACATAAATTCTACAACTAACAACAGAGCGGAATTATTCAACTACACACAATTGAAGATTGATCAGCTTATACAATCACCTGTATCCACCACCACACCTAATTTTTTGGTTTGGGATGATCACAGGTCTCTTATTTGCCGACTGGAAGGACATCCAAAAAATAAACTAGTTACCAACTTCATCAGCTTACACTATTGGAATAAATAAAAATGAGGCATATACCATGAGGACTGAAAGTCAATCTAAGACCTTCTTTGTGTAAGAACAACAAAAATCATAGCGAGAAATGGTATCAAATATTAAATAAGTGCTCTTTGGACTTAATGGTTCTGACTGTCGGCAGCCTGGAACAGGATTTGGAGGATATTAGGAAAGATCTTAAACGAGTTAAAGAGGAAATAGATACTCAGCTTAGTCAAGAAAAAAGACTGAAACATTTACTGAACTTAATGCACTAGTGGAGAGCAACAGGAAAGAACTTGAACTATTTAAACTTAAGAAGTTTAAACGGGACACTCTAGATTACCAATACGAAAGCGTATATAATTGGAAATCAAACACACAACAAATTCAGAGAAAGCAATATCAAGAGCAAGGACAAAGGGACGTTGTGGCAACATCATCCAGTCAGGACACAGCATCTGCAGTGTCATCAGAAACTGAGGACACAAACCCCACACATACGGGCCAACCGACACCTTTTTTAGGAGATCGCCTAGACACACCGATATCAAGAAAAAGACCAGGCGAGGTCGTAAAACCAAAACCAACAACAGCCCCGTGAATGTAGACGAGGAGTGGAACAAAGGACAGAGGGTGGTGAACCTATCATCCTTCCCTTTATCTGACTTTGAGCTGGGTGTCCTAAAGAAGGGTCTGGGTTTTGTTCCCACTTATGGGAACAACTTTGAGACTACTGTTGAACTGTATACATTTTTTCGTACAATTAACATGAAAATTCTTTTTTCAGAGAAACTCTCAAGGGACGGGGCAGCCATAACTGTTCCCGTTGACAATCCTGGATTACCACTAACTATGGGACTATCGCAAGCATTTGATATGGGTAAATGCAAAAATAAGAGCACCTATTGTCCACCTATCCTACAGCCAACATTGCAAACTTTTAGTACAATGGTTACTAGGGAGATTGGCATGATTAATTGGGATAATAGATGAAAAGCACATAACAATATGACTAAGGAACAACGTACAGCACTAACTAATTTACAAAACAACAACAAAATAGTTATAAAACCAGCTGATAAAGGAGGATCTATTGTAGTACAAAATAGAACAGATTACCATTCATAAATTATGCAACAACTCAGTAACAGACAACATTACAAATTATTTTGCATGATCCGGTATTCAATTTTCAAAGATATACTGCACCGACACACTTTATTCGAGCAAATGCCTGGTTTGTACCTGGCAGAAACCTGGAATCCGCCGCTGCTCACCTCTTGCATGCTTCGTTGCGTTTGCCTTCCCAGCCACGGTTCATGCCTGGCTGACGGGGGGCCTGATCTGTTAAATGATAATGAGAATGATTTACTAGGCTGCGATGTTTCGATTGTCCACCAGATGGCATAAACTCATGACTTAAGTAATGTGTGGCCTTTGCAAGTTGTTTCGTTTCCAAAAAAAAGTTACTTTATCCCAGTACAGTATGCTATTGTGTAACTTGTCCTTGAGACAGAAGGAAGAGTTGCAAAAAATGTATCAATTTAGGCTTTACATACAGTAATGTATTAAATAAAGACAAAGATCATTTTCACTTACACTATTCTACAGAGACATGAGTGTTCAAGTGGAGCCCGTGTTCCAAAAACCTGACAGAAGTTATGCTTATTTGATATGGGCCGCTATAAATGCAACAGAGGATAAGATGGCAACAGTTGTTCAAATTTATCAGTATTTTATCGAAAATTATGACTTTTACAGATTTTCGCCAACTCCTCATTTGTGGAAGCATGCAATAAGGAAAAGGTTATGTAGTGACCCCTGTTTTCACCGTATTGAGCCCCAATTTGTTGGAGGGTATTGGTGTGTGTCACAGGGTTTTTCCCGTATCTATGATAATGGAGGCGGCAAAAGGCGAAGGGTCGTGTTAAAACGAAATAAGAAGCGACAGTCCCTGCCAAGCAATGCGCCAGAACCAGAACCAGAACCAGCAGCAGCACCAGCTAATCATCATGGTCCCGCCGTCGGTGACAACTCTGAGATGGATTTCGCAGCCAGTTTTGATGAAGCTTGCATGTACCTAAGCGATTTCCCGCTGACTACAGGTGGGCTAGTCCCTCTGCAAAATGATGAAAGCTGGACTGGAAGTGGGCCGGCGCCAGCGTAAGCTGAATGGGAAATTTAGTAATACTGTACAGTATGGTGAGTACTGTATTTTTGCCGTATTATTTTGGTGGGGCTGGCTGGGAACTTCTTTAGGGGGCTGACCATTACTGTACATTAAAACTTTTCATTTTGTTTTTCCTCAGAAAAGAAAACGGCTAATGGGGGGATTTCGATGGATTATATTGTACTGTATGCTGATGTTTTCCGGCCATACAGTATACTGTGTAATAAACCCGAATAAATAAAACTATGCATTTATTCTACAGTACATGTTCAGTAAATTACTGCACATACTGGGGGCGAGATGTGTTTGCAGCAGAGAGAGATTTAATAATATTGTACAGTGAGCAGGGGGTTCCCTGAGCCAGAAATTAATGCTCAGGGAACCCCCCCCCCCCCTGCTCCTGATCAATATTATTAAAAATACGGAAAATGCTGCGTCATTACCATAGCGGATAGCCGCTAAGGCAATGAAGGGGTTAACCCACCGTGCCCGCTTTA